>LPNX011235100.1:419914-435150 GCA_001517045.1 Pseudotsuga menziesii
TCCGACTATCATTGTAATAACGAAATATGAATAATAATAATATATTGGATGATGAGATAATTACAAGGGAAGCTCGCCTTTATAGGCTTTGAGCATGTAAACTGAAGGGTTGCACCCTTTCATAAGATAATTAACTAATTTAAATAATATTTTATTTATATTTGTTACACCAGTACTAAATCCTTGTAAGAAAATGTTTGTTAATCAAAGGCTACCCTTCTCTTTCACAAGTGTCAAACACTCCACACCACTAAGGGAGTGTCTCTTTTCCCTATATTTCCTCAAAAGAAAGCTCTGTAGACCTTTTCTTACCCATACAATAAGCTGACAGGAAACTGCAAGAGGAATATAAAACTATATCAAGTTGCATTCTATCTATAATGGTAAGCTTTTCCAACAACGAGAAGATCTCAAATACACAATTCCTAAAGCTTATCTTCAAAATCATCCATTACAAAACTCCAAGTCTCAGCCAAAGTAGCACCCACACCAAAGCATAATCCTATATGTAATGATAGGTAATATTTGAATAATTTTCCATTTTTTAGGAAGGCACGTTAGGATAGATTGTTTTTCCAGTAACAATAGCTTCTGCCTTTTCCTCACTTACAATTGTACTAAACAAATCAACAAAGGTGTAATGGCACTATAGCTTTTTGTAGCTAGGCCTTTTTGGGAATGAGACTCAGGATTTTTTTTAGTTTCGTAAAAAATATTTTTTCCCGCAAACTTAGGCCATTTTTTAACAGTTTAAATGGAAAATTTGCAAAAGGCATAAAAGTATGATCCAGAGGACACGGAGCACAAAGGACACAAGGATTCGAGTGTCCGACACGGACACGGTGACCCCCGGAATCAGGACACATTATATATATATATATATATATATATTAATAATAAAGACATATAGATCCAAATTTTTACAAATATTCAATAGAAATCAGAATCAATGCACATTTAACATTAGTAATTACATATTTACAAATCAGTAATCACAATGAGATTATGAGACACATAGATAATTCATGATACTTATGATTGTCATAGATCAAGATGTCAATACCGAGGAGTCAAAACCATATTTCTCATTAAGTCATTGTTACCACCTAAGTTGTACTTGGTGGATTTTTTAAGCGAGCAGGCGAAGTGGAACAATTATACTTGTTCATTCTTCAGAGTTCAGAAGTATGCTAGGCTTTTTTTGGGTGTCTATTCAAAGTTTTTTGTAACACACGTTCATACCCCCTTAGGGAGTTTGTAAAAAATGTGCTAGCATGATCAATTTTTATAAAAGGCTCGACTTCCTAGACTTAGACATCAAGCCAACTATCCCAGAGTGTTTTTTCCCTTGGCTATTAGAGCCTTCGTGTCAGTGTTTATAAACATGCTATGCATTCGAATTGAGTCGTATGGACAGGTACTAGGTCCCCCTAGAGTTTCATCTAATTCCAAAAAAAAAATTGTTTTTTAAGCCATTTTTTAATGGTTTAATTAAAAAACTTCAAAATGTAATAATTGATGTATCTGGAGTCCGTTTTTGGAGTGGGGATGCTCGTTTTCACACTCAAAGCCTCCTATATACTCCACAGGCCACTTTTCATATGTTTCGGGCGGCTAAAACATCCCGTGGAGCATTATTCAACTAACAGAGCATCAAATTGGCATTTTAATGTTAAAAATGCATCAAATTGGCACAAAAAGACAAGTTTGAAAAGTCAAAAAATGACTTGTTTAAAGGTGGGATGACATGGCAAAGGGGTCCATATGAATTAGCGACTTCATTCAAATGCTTTAAAGCATTAAACTTTGGATAAATTTTGAGTTACAAATGGAGCTAAGTCACCTTCATGTGAATGGGAAAGCCCCCTCTCTTAAATTCGCATAAGTGGTGTATGACATGGCAAGTCAATGTGAGTTCGAAAATGGGCCCCTCATGTATTAACTATTTCATCCATATGATAAGGCACTTAAACTTTGGTTTATTTTTATGGTAGCGAATGGTTTAAGTGAGGAGATGACGTCAACTATTTAAGTTTCAAGCCAACACCAACAAGGTTGCGATGGTATAGGAGGTGAACCCTTCATCATGCTTGAAGTATTAAAAAACCTTGGTTTAAGTATAGTATGATGTATCATTTATGAAATGAAATCGCATGTGTTAAATGGTGACACCATATTATCCATAAACTCGCGCGTGTGGAAGAAGTTTGACGCCAAACCTCATGGATTAGCGAGTTGTTGGTTGTGTGTTGGCGTGTGATGAATGGTTGGTAGAGTTTGGTAGGAGAGGTGGCATTTGCCTCTCAAGTTCCATTCCTGATTAACTCAATTTAACTCAAGTCAACTCCCACTCTATCTTCAGTGTAGGTAGCATCCCCCTTGGGTCATTTTTGCTATTTAAGTGGGCTCCAGATTCATTATTTGTCATGGTTAGAGGACTAAAGGCTCCGTCCAAGCTATGAAGCTTTGGACTGTAATTGATTTTCTGATTAATAGAAAGATTTTGGAGGTCCATGGTGTGTTGCATTAGTGTGGATGAATATTGTCATTGGCATATGAGGTAACTTTATTGTTGTTTTTTCTTTGCTTAATGTGGCGATCTATCTGGCCTTAGGATTGTTGTTAACATATAGGGTAAATGATTCTAGTTTGATTTCATTTACTATTCTTTGCTTATAAAGATCTAGGAGTAGCAGACTATAGTAGGTTGTACTTATGCTCTCTCAATCTTCATTTGTTGAAATACCATATTTGATCTCCTTTGTGCAATTATTGTTAGTGATGCAGGTTTCTTAGCTTGATTGGAGTGGATGATCTCGGTTGAATCTACTATTCTTCAAGCACTTTTAAGAAAGGCATAGTCCCTCCGCTTCCCACCGCTGGATTCCTTAGATCTGGGAACTCTGCTTGAGCACTTCATTCTTCCTTCTTTCCTTCACCTTTAAAATTAAACTTTATATTTGGTTCCGGTTACTTTGTAAATGCTTCAATAAATTAGTTTCTTTTAAAATATTATTCAAAGGCTGGTTTATTTAAGTACATTGTTAGATCCTAATCCTAAAGCTGTATTCTGAGTAGATTTAGATTGATTAAGTACTTAGGCTTATTGTTTATCATTTAAGTACTTAATTTTTTATGCTTTTAACATTTTATTTGGCACATTTGGTGCCGAAAAATTAAAGATCTAGACCATCAAAGGCCTCCCGAAACAACCTTCTTCTTTCCTTCTTTTTTCCTTCTTCATTCCTAAAACCTGTAAGCTAAGAAACCGAACACGCTGGTTTTGGGCCGCGTGTCCCGTGTCTGCGTGTCGGACATGGACACGCTAACAGAGCGTGTCTGACATGTCTCTGCAGCGCGTCCCATGTTCGGGCACACATGTCTTGGGACTATCAGCGTGTGTCCCGAAAACAGGACACGCAAAACGCCAAAAAGACGCGCGAGCTTTCATTTTGTCATTTGCAATTAGAGAGAGAACTCAAAGAGTTGTTTTTTTGCAGGTGAAGAAGATTTGAAGGCTTTGGAAGGGTTTTAAAGTCCATTAAAGGTGGATTTGGTTGGGTGGATTTCGAGTTCAACCATCAAACAAGAAGAACAATGTCTCATTCAACTAGGGCAGGAGCTAAAGGGAAAAGGAAAGGGAGAAATGCCCCATCTATTGTCTCCCCTCCTATTCCTCCATAAACAAGCTCTTCTACTCCTCCTGCTAGTGCTCCATCTGCCGCTAACGGAGCTCATGTTCCATTGAACCCTATTTTAGCAAGACAACAAGCCCAACAAAAAAAATACCCTTTGTGGAGGTATGTGACTAAGAAAAAAGGGCCTGGGGCAAAGCTAGGTGGGGGAGGCAATGTGTCTTGGACTTGCAATTTTTGCAAGAATGACTTTAAGAGCACATACTACCTAGCTAAGGGCCATTTGTTGGGCCTTCCTTCTTGTGGGATTTCTTCATGTAAAGGTGTGAGTGTTACCCAGAGGAAAGAAATGGGAAAGAAGGATCAAGAAGGCTTAGGCAATGTAGCAGCAGCAAGCAAGAAAAAGGATGAGGATCCTCTTCCATTCTTAAGGAAACCCTCTACCATTCGGCCTCCATTTCCACCTAGCAGAGGTGATACATATCCAGCAAGAAAGAGGCCATCTTCAAGTGGTCCAATGGACAAGATTTTCCAATAAGAGGCGCGAGAAGAGGTTGACCTCACCATTACATTCTTTTTCTATCTCAACTTCATCTCATTCAATGTTGCATGATCACAATTGTCTTTTGAGATGTGTCGAAGTATCAGTGAACGAGCTCCATCTCGTTATGTGCCTCCTGGTTCGGAGAAGCTTAGAACCACATTGTTGGTTAAGGCAAAGAAGGAGGTGGGCAAAATTCTTGAGCCAATTAGAGCAACATGGCCCTCATTTGGAGTGAGTATTGTTTCCAATGGATGGACAGATCCAACACGCCATCCACTCATCAATTTCATGGTATCTTCCCAAAATGGACTGGTGTTCTTGAAAGCGGTGGATGCTCTTGGGAAATACAAGGATGCACATTTTATGGGTGAGTTATTCATCAAATCATTGAAGAAGTAGGTGTTGATTCTTGTGTACAAATCATCACAGACAATGCACCTGTATGTGGAAACTAAATATCCACAAGTATTTTCATTTTGGACACCTTTCATTGCTAATTTGCTAATTGTTTGAACTTTGAATTTATCACAAAATTTATCTAGGGGAAAGGCCATTTAATCATTTGAGTTGTTAGTGTTGTAGAGTCATTTATACTTTTTTTTTGCTCTTACGGATTGTTTGGACCCCTTGCATTGTCCATTCCTTGAACTTAGCACTCAAATCCATTGCTTCAGATGTGACATGGATTGGCAACATTATTGAGGATGCACGCCATATCCGTAACTTTGTACAAAACCACACAAATGCCTGTTATCCACTAATTTTGCACTTAGTTGGATTAGCTGAGGAGTCGCCATTTGACAAACATGATAAATGTTTGTTTCCAGTGTATCAGATGATCCGCCTTTGTGTCTAGTCAGTTTTGGCTAGTCAATTTTTTGTTTGAATAATTATGACCATGGCCCCGCGGGGTTTGTAATAAAATGTGCTAGTAGGGTGTAATTAGGTGGTTCGGTCTCCTAAGACGTAGGATTTCAACTAAGGTATTATAGGGAGTCTTTTGCCCTTGACAATTATGCTTTGCCTATAGCCGAGTATAATTGACGAGGTTTTCTCCCGCTTCCTCCAAAGCTGGAAGGCCCGATTTTGAATTCTGGGCCTTGGGGGGTTATTAGAGTCCAACTGAGTATATATAAACCTACTAGACATAGTTAGAATAGACTATGGTCATGTCCTAAGTCACTAAGACCCTCAGAAAAAATTTGAAAAAAATTTACGGGACGTGTCAAAATTTTTATTTTTTAATTTTTTAATTTTTAATTTTCCCTAAGTTTTTAATTAAATTTTTCCATAATTTAAATGGAAAAATTCAATTTGTAATAAGTTAGTCATTCAGAACCCGAATTCAGTGATTGAAGGCTCTAACCTTAAGCCAAAAATCATTCTTGATCAGCCAGCCAGCCAGATCCAACTTTTAAATCATCATTCGGCCACATAACGCATATTTTCTCAAAAAAATCAGTTTTGGGGAAAATATTGATTAATTAATTAAAATGATTATTTTGGAGAAAATCCAAATCTCTCCAAATTAATCCGAATTGAGCGAAATAAAAGGCTAAATGACATGGCACGGAGCATTTATGATTATTCCAATCAATATCGGTCAATTTCAAATCAAGTATCGGAGTGTAGCAGTTGAACTATCAGTCAGAAATTTGCCCTCTTTGGTCAAATCCGTTTTTGGTTGAAGTGTGGGTTATCTATTAGTTGGGTGATCATTACAAGGGAGGATGAGCCACCTCAGCCCCCCTCATTACTCCAACACTCAGTTACAACTCAATTGCAGCTCAGTTCAACTCCAAATGATCATGTCGAGCTCATTCAATTACTCCGATGTTACTCTTAGTTTGGTTTTAGGGTTTTGGGTCTTCTCTCATTGTATAAATAGAGGTTTCTTTAGCTCTATTCGGATGGAATTTTTGTGTTGGAGTTACTCTACAAAAATTGTAATAAGCTTTGCTTACATTTGATTAATAAGATTTTCGACTTTGGAGGTCCATTTCTCTTTGCATTTGGTGAATGTTCTATGGTTGAGGTGAAACTGTTCCTAAACCCTTACTCTTTCTTTTACTTGAATGAGATCTATTTATGTGTTAAGCTCAAGAGGGCCACTATTGGCACGGTAGAATAGTTGTTTGTTGTTTCAATTCAGTTATTTATGCAAAGTAGGTTCTAATCTTGATGAATATGAGTAGTTAGTTATACGTAGTATTGATCTCAATTGAGTTTCCTTTGCATACTTTTTATATTTATATGATCTCACTTGTATCTGAGTTTTGGTATTAGCAGGTCATAAGTTGAAGAAGGGTGCGAGTTCAGCTACATCAAGCCCAAGCTTCAAGCAACCTACCTTTTAACATATTGTGATTACAGAGTCTACAAGATCAGTCTCTTCCCATTCGAAAGAAAGCCGGAGTTTTCTTCCATCTCTTGTGTTCCATCCACAAGAAAACCTATTTCTCTACCTTTCTTCTTTAAATTTTGTACTTGCTCATAAAATAGATCCAAGTTCAAATCTTTATTATTTCAGATCTGTTTTTAGGGCCTTTGCTAGATCTAGTTTACTTCTTTAGATCTAGGGAAAAGTTTTATGCTTTGCATGTAAAAATTCAAAAAAAATTCTAAGTATAAAAATTTTCCCAAAATTTTTTTAATTTTTTTTTTTTTGCTTGCTGATTTTTCTTTTTTGTGACAGGTACAGCGGAAATGCTGGCGAAATTCTAAAGAATCAGGCCCTAAAAAAAACCATAAATTCCCTCTTCTTCTTTTCCCCTTCTACAGATTACTCCAAAGACCTTTCAGGATTAAAGAAAATGAAGCAAAAAAGGCAGCAAAAAGGAAAGCATTATAACCAAATTAATAAAAAGCAAGTGGGATTACGGCTCCCACACCCCTCTTCCCCCATTTGGGGGAAGCTTGTATCGTCTCCCATTTTCATGCTTTGCTTCATGTTTTGCTAAAAGTAGGATAGAGTAGTTTATAATCTTTAGAAGTTTTTTTTTTCATTAAAATTTGATAGTTTATTTGCTAATTAGTTTATCATACATGAAAAGTGAAGTAAAAATATTCCTTTGATTATTTACTTGGTTAATGCATTGTTTCTTTACTTTTGATAGAGTTTTGCTTACCCCCTTGCTTTCCCGATTAGGGCCCTAAGAAGCCTGAAAGAGACTCTTGGGTGGATCTTTGTTATTTTTCCATTAAGTGCTTAATCAATTAATCAATAAGTAAGACTCTTGAACTTGCAGAAACACAAGTTAAGAGCACTCTCTATCGGAGAGCATCATTAGTCTTGCATAATCCTTGCATTAGACATCTAGATTAGATAAGACTCTTGAACCTCTGTCATAAGACAAGGTCAAGAGCGCTCTCTGTCGGAGAGTTTAATTAAATAACTTAATAAAACTTTCAACACACACCCCTCTAATTAACTTACTTCGTTGATATCCTTCACCTAGTATGCTCTGTCGACTTTCGAGTCGGGCTCGTACTCAGAACGATGAACGGACTTGCTAAGACCGCAATAACAATTTAATTAAAATTTTACCCCATAACCAACGCACCGACGTTGTCTCGATAAAATACTCAGGTAGTGGGCAAATTCCAAGTGTGGGCACCGGGCAACCCAATCTGGACACAGTTGGTTAAGTTATTGAACACCTAGCTATGATTCCAGACAGGTGTTCGAACGGAGCCACTAAAGGTATTTCCGGTTAGGATTTCCAGACACCATAAGCAAGATCACTTAAAATCCTTAAAAATATACCAAGAGCACTTGTACAACCTAATATTCAATAGTTTTATTTCAAGACTTGCTTTTAATTCCTTTACGCATTTTCAGTATTTTGACATCATAAGGCACTGGTCTTTTAATCCGCATAATTGTTAAATTGGGATCAATTGTCTGTGGCCTCTTTAATTTCTATCTATGAATACACATTTATGAAGTCTTGAATTATTTCTTATCTTTTAATCTCTTGCTAGCAACATGGATTGCTTTGTTTTATGTGTCGAACTCATAATAAATAAACACTTCTAATAACAATAACTCCTAAACAACACCCATCCGCATCTATAACCTTAAAACACTTTAACAACCTCAAGAGCTATAGAAAACTCTTTTGTAGGGACTACGCCCCTTGGCTTCGTTAGGAGTTAGCCTAAACGAAGGAGCTAGGAGTAGGTGACAGTACCTAGCTCTGTGCTTGCCCCCAAGGTCACACCTCTGCCACTTTCTCAAGTGAGGAAACAACTTTCATTAGATTTCTGCTGTTGGTGTGCAATCGACGAACAACATCTTTTAGCGTCGTTGCTGGGGACAAATTTTTTGTTTCTGGACGACCTTAGTTTTTTTTAGTTTTTACCTTTTTGATAGATTTTTAGTTTAATCACCTCGTTGATCTTAGACTTGAAATCTATCTGGCGACTCCACTGTCTTTAATTTTACCAAGGTATTCAACCAAAAGAAACTCTGAAGGTTTACTTAGTTTTATCCCTGAGCCTAAAAAGGTTTATAGGAGGAGGTTAAATAAACTTGCTTCTCGTAGGATCCTTGAAGATCTTGGATCTCAGTCTTTGTCGAACATCCATAGTTTATTTCTAGAAACTAATTCTCACGAAAACATTAACACTAGTGTTTCCGACATAATGGGTGAGTATTTTACTCAACTCGACTTTTCTCAGATAGCGGGTCAACCCCATCGTCTTCCAGACAAAGCTGTCGAGAAGCTCCCAATGTACATCGGCACTGATGCCACAACTTCCGCCATGCACCTTAGAAACTTTTCTAGATGCATCAATGCCTATACCAGTGATCCTGTAAGTCAACATGATGATGTCTACATGAAGTTATTTGCTCTATCTTTGGATGGAAAAGTCGACGACTGGTATAACAATTTACCAGACAACTCCTTTACTACACTTGAAGCTTTCAAGACTGCCTTCACTAATAGGTTTGGTGAAAAGAAGGAACCAAGGCATCAACTGGCTTCTTTAACAAACATAAAGAATAAGGAAAATGAGACTATGAATGAGTTCAACCAAAGATTCACAGAACTATCCAATGACATTCCTGCCATTTACAAACCACCTGCACCATCTATCTTGCTTTATTACATTGAAGCACTTAGTGGGAAGATGCAATATCAGATCAGGGATAAAGAACCCCCTACTCTTCTAAACGCACAAGAAATGGCAGTCAAAATAGACAGAAATATGCAGTCTTCAGATGAATCCAACCTTCCTAGTTATTCAAAGTCCTTAACTTTGTTAAAGCGAAATGAGCATGAAGAAGAGGATTCCTACAGAAAACAAATGATGGAAATAAAGGAAAGACTTGGAAGAATGGAAGATAAACATCTAGCTCAAATGAAAGAGATGCAGAACAAGGTCATTAGTATGGAAAGAGCACAATCACAACCTGTCCCAAGAACATTTCCTCCAAAAGTAAATTGGCAAAGAAAGGCACCCAACCATGAACAGAGGCCTCCTCATCAGCTAGAGTCTGCTGACATGGTTGAGACTTACAGGACATTTTGTAGGGCATGTGAAGATCTTCATGAAGAATCTTCTTGCTATTATGCATGCTATGTTCAGGAGCATGGTATTCCAGAGGGTTATGGCCATAGAGCATCATCAAGCGAGCTTGAGTATATAAACTATGTAGGTGACATACATAATCTTTCTCGAGAAAGTTGGAGAAAGGCAAAACAATATTCAAGAGAGCCTGAGTACATTAACGCAGTTGGACAGCTCCATCCTGACACCACAGAAACTTGGGGTCAAGTCGAAGATTATAGTCAATAGTTGGATAACCTCACTAAAAACTTTGGTACTAATCCTACAAATGAACATAATGATGATAGTTTGGAAGGTTTACTACCTTGTGACCTTTTTTATGAAGAAGATGACTATGATCATGAGGAGGGATATAACCAGGGATGTGATACAAGTGAGGAGGAATCCCTTACATCTAAGATGGATGATAACTACGAGACTTTAATTGAAAATCCAATCTTAGAAGTTTTGTGTGATGGGAATCCTCCGTGCTTTCCACCTGATGACAAATATTTGGAAAGTTGGGTCCCTGGTGATATCTTTGAAACCCAACTTTTTGAAGAAGATTGTTTCGAGCAGAATGAGTAATGTAGCTAGGGACTTGATACCAGTGATGAGGCATCTCTCATATCCGACATAGATGGCGATGATGACTATTGGACTTTTATTGAAAATCCAACCTATTATACCTTTGAAAATATTTTTGAGAATCTCATCTATGATATGTCCAACAAGGGGAGTTGTTATTCTGAGACTTATGAAAGTTGTAAGGAAGAGCAGTCAGAGTTTTCATATGATCAGTCGGAATTGTATCTGAGTATCGGTAATAAAGATTTGAAAAAGCAGTGCAGTGACGAATCAGATGGGATACAACTAATTGAAGTTTTTTCTCAGCCATCGTCTTCACATATAGATGTTCCTTATGTTTTGGAGCAGCTTGGGTCTTATACAACGAGTTATTATTTGATAAGCCTTGATGATCAGCATGATGGAGTAGTCGACTTGCCGCATTATCCCGATTTGTATATCAGCACTATCCAGTCATGGATAGAAGCAGCCTGCGCGAGCATCTACCAGTTTGGGAAGAAGTTTGACGACATTATTCATGCCTATGATTCCCCATCCAGCCCGCCCATTCTGGATCATCACGCAGGTTTGCATTTTATGAATAAAATATTATTGTTTTGGCTGGTAACCAAAGACAAGGAAAAACCTTTTTACATTAATAAAATGCTTAGGTGGTTACATTGGATTTATGATTACACATAACCATTATTATTTTCATGCTTAGAGTAGGAAAATAGGCTCCTTAAAGTGAGAGTTTACTTTAGCATTTTCTTTATGTACTTAGGAATAAATAAATTTTTCAATGAAGTCTTGTCATTTCTTTGAATAAAGCAACTTTTGGATCATTGGACATTTTTCATAAAACTTGTGCTACTAAGGTTTTTCTTATCAAGTTGAGATGTTCTTACAGGATATGGAAACCAGAGATTCTGGTGTTCTCGTATGCTCTCCTTGCATAAGAGATTAGATCGAGCACACGTCCCACAGTTGGAGCCAAATGTTATCAACTAAGTGCTGAGGAGTTGCCACTTGACAAACATGATAAATGTTTGTTTCCAGTGTATCAAATGATCCGCCTTTGTGTCTAGCCAGTTTTGGCTAGTCAATTTTTTGTTTGAATAATTATGACCATGGCCCCGCGAGGTTTGTAATAAAATGTGCTAGTAGGGTGTTTTTGAGTGGTTCAGTCTCCTAAGACGTAGAATTTCAACTAAGGTATTCTAGGGAGTTTTTTGCCCTTGACAATTATGCTTTGCCTATAGCCGAATATAATTGACGAGGTTTTCTCCCGCTTCCTCCAAAGCTGGAAGGCCCGATTTTGAATTCTGGGCCTTGGGGAGTTATTAGAGTCCAACTGAGTATATATAAACCTACTATACATAGTTAGAATAGATTATGGTCATATCCTAAGTCACTAGGACCCTCAAAATTTTACCGGACGTGTCAAAAATTTTATTTTTTAATTTTTTAATTTTTAATTTTCCCCAAGTTTTTAATTAAATTTTTCCATAATTTAAATGAAAAATTCAATTTGTAATAAGTTAGTCATCCAGTACCCGAATTCAGTGATTGAAAGCTCTAACCTTAAGCCAAAAATCATTCTTGATCAGCCAGCTAGCCAGATCCAACTTTCAGATCATCATTCGGCCACATAACGCATATTTTCTCAAAAAAATCAGTTTTGAGGAAAATATTGATTAATTAATTAAAATGATTATTTTGGAGAAAATCCAAATCTCTCCAAATTAATCTGAATTGAGCGAAATAAAAGGCTAAATGACATGGCATGGAGCATTTATGATGATTCCAATCAATATCGGTCAATTTCAAATCAAGTATCGGAGTGTAGCAGTTGAACTATCAGTCAGAAATTTGCCCTCTTTGGTCAAATCCGTTTTTGGTTGAAGTGTGGGTTATCTATTGGCTGGGTGATCATTACGAGGGAGGATGAGCCACCTCACCCCCCCTCATTACTCCAGCACTCAGTTACAACTCAATTGCAGCTTAGTTCAACTCCAAATGATCATGCCGAGCTCATTCAATTACTCCAGTGTTACTCTTAGTTTGGTTTTAGGGTTTTGGGTCTTCTCTCATTGTATAAATAGAGGCTTCTTTAGCTCTATTCGAATGGAACTTTTGGCTAAAGTTACTCTACAAAAATTGTAATAAGCTTTGCTTACATTTGATTAATAAGATTTTCGACTTTGGAGGTCCATTTCTCTTTGCATGTGGTAAATGTTCTATGGTTGAGGTGAAACTGTTCTTAAACCCTTACTCTTTCTTTTACTTGAATGAGATCTATTTATGTGTTAAGCTCAAGAGGGCCACTATTCGCACAGTAGAATAGCTGTTTGTAGTTTCAATTCAGTTATTTATGCAAAGTAGGTTCTAATCTTGATGAATATGAGTAGTTAGTTATACGTAGTATTGATCTTGATTGAGTTTCCTTTGCATACTTTTTATATTTATATGATCTCACTTGTATCTGAGTTTTGGTATTAGCAGGTCATAGGTTGAAGAAGGGTGCGAGTTCAACTACATCAAGCCCAAGCTTCAAGCAACCTACCTTTTAACATATTGTGATTGCAGGGCCTACAAGATCAGTCTCTCCCCATTCGAAAGAAAGCCGGAGTCTTCTTCTATCTCTTGTGTTCCATCCACAAGAAAACCTATTTCTCTACCTTTCTTCTTTAAATTTTGTACTTGCTCATAAAATAGATCCAAGTTTCAAATCTTTATTATTTCAGATCTGTTTTTAGGGCCTTTGCTAGATCTAGGGAAAAATTTTATGCTTTGCATGTAAAAATTCAAAAAAAAATCGAAGTATAAAAATTTTTCCAAAAAGTTTTTTAAAATTTTTCCAAAAAGTTTTTAAAAAATTTTTTTTTGCTTGCTGATTTTTCTTTTTTGTGACAAGTACAGCGGAAATGCTGGCGAAATTCTAAAGAATCAGGCCCTAAAAAAAACCATAAATTCCCTCTTCTTCTTTTCCCCTTCTACAGATTGCTCCAAAGACCTTTCAAGATTAAAGAAAATGAAGCAAAAAGGAAAGCATTGTAACCAAATTAATAAAAAGCAAGTGGGATTACGGCTCCCACACCCCTCTTCCCCCATTTGGGGGAAGCTTGTATCGTCTCCCATTTTCATGCTTTGCTTCATGTTTTGCTAAAAGTAGGATAGAGTAGTTTATAATCTTTAGAGGTTTTTCTTTTCATTAAAATTTGATAGTTTATTTGCTAATTAGTTTATCATACATGAAAAGTGAAGTAAAAATATTCCTTTGATTATTTACTTGGTTAATGCATTGTTTCTTTACTTTTGATAGAGTATTGCTTACCCCCTTGCTTTCTCGATTAGGGCCCTAAGAAGCCTGAAAGAGACTCTTGGGTAGATCTTTGTTATTTTTCCATTAAGTGCTTAATCAATTAATCAATAAGTAAGACTCTTGAACTTGTAGAAACACAAGTCAAGAGCACTCTCTATTGGAGAGCATCATTAGTCTTGCATAATCGTTGCATTAGGCATCTAGATTAGATAAGACTCTTGAACCTCTGTCATAAGACAAGGTCAAGAGCGCTCTCTGTCGGAGAGCTTAATTAATAACTTAATAAAACTTTCAACACACACCCCTCTAATTAACTTACTTCATTGATATCCTTCACCTAGTATGCTCTGCTGACTTTCGAGTCGGGCTCATACTTAGAACGGTGAACGGACTTGCTAAGACCGCAATAACAATTTAATTAAAATGTTACCCCATAACCAACACACCGGCGTTGTCTCGATAAAATACTCAAGTAGTGGGCAAATTCCAAGTGTGGGCGCCGGGCAACCCAATCTGGACACAGTTGGTTAAATTATTGAACACCTAGTTGTGATTCCAGACAGGTCCGTCATGTCTTCGAACGGAGCCTCTGAAGGTATTTCCGGTTCGGATTTCCGGACACCATAAGCAAAATCACTTAAAATCTACATTGCACGGGAATCGCTCCCGGGCATTAGGAATGGCGTATCCGACGTTCCGGCATACCCGGGAGCTTTGGAGCTGGTACGAAACGCTCCAAAACAACTAGGAACTCCTTCAGATACTTGGGTACTTTTCGAGTACTTTGCAGGCCTCAAACCGAAGCTCCCAATACTAGTTTCCTAGGGTACTTGTCGTAGGGAGCTTCCACAAGCTCCCTACGACAAGTACCCAAGTTATGGAGCTTTCTCGCATTCCCAAGAGACATTAGATTTTAAGATTTTCATTTTTCATTTTACATTAGATTTTTCAATTTAATAATCTCTATTTTTAACTTTTTAGTTTTTACATTAGATTTTTATTATTTATAAGTTTAGCAGCTTCGTTTTTCAGCAACACAATGGCTTAATATTAAATAACATCATGTACATTGTACTATGATATGGTGTTACTGTTCACTGTTTTCTCACTATCATCCATAGAACGGCTAGAGGCCAAGAATCAGACTTGCTCTGATAACACTTGTGCTGTATCTTGATGAAGTCAGTAGGTTTTTCAATTAGATTTTAATATTTATTATGCTCATTTTTAACTTAAAAATGAAATATAGTAAATACTAAATAATTTTTTTTGCTTTCTGGACCACAATCAATGGCTCAAGAAATCGAACTTTGTGACAGTCTGATTGTTGTTCTCTCTATATCATTGTGACAGTGAGTTTAGAATATCATTGTGTTGGAGATTTTACTATTTAGTATTTTAAAAAACATCACCAACAGCATTAAAGTTTTAAACGTTAGCATAAAGCGGATTTTAATTACTGTTGATTGAAGGTCTGAGTTTTCACTTTAATTACACCCTTACAGGAGTGGTTATTGACATTTTACATGCCAATAATCCTTTGTATCAAACCTTGTTTAAGCTGTTAGGTTACGCATATTGCAGCTGATACAAAGTTTGTAATGGATAC
>LPNX011235100.1:435388-464131 GCA_001517045.1 Pseudotsuga menziesii
AGTTATTAGTGTCATTGATTGAATCGTTTAAGAAATAAATCTGTCACACATAATTATAGTTTTAATGGACAATGAACATTATTTGTTTTTTTTACCATTATAATTAACATTTAAAAAAGGCAAAAACTTAAAAACTAAAGTTATAATTTAATAAATTTATGTTTTTTAATATATATTAAAATTTAATATATTATATTATTGCCGCTCCCAACCTGACGTATCCAGTAAATTTGGGCGAAGCTTCTAGACGTATCGAATACTCGTGTCTGCGTACCCGACGTACCCGCGTACCGGAAACTTGTGCAACATAGCTTAAAATCCTTAAAAATATACCAAGAGCACTTGAACAACTTAATATTCAATAGTTTTATTTCAAGACTTGCTTTTAATTCCTTTACGCATTTTCAGTATTTTGACTCCACAAGGCACTGGTCTTTTAATCTGCATAATTGTTAAATTGGGATCAATTGTCTGTGGCCTCCTTAATTTCTATCTGTGAATGCACATTTATGAAGTCTTGAATTATTTCTTATATTTTAATCTCTTGCTAGCAACATGGATTGCTTTGTTTTATGTGTCAAACTCATAATAAATAAACACTTCTAATTACAATAACTCCTAAACAACACCCATCCACATCCGTAACCTTAAAACACTTTAACAACCTCAAGAGCTTTAGAAAACTCTTTTGTAGAGACTACCCCCCTTGGCTTCGTTAGGAGTTAGCCTAAACGGAGGAGCTAGGAGTAGGTGACAGTACCTAGCTCTGTGCTTGCCCCCAAGGTCACACCTCTTCCACTTTCTCAAGTGAGGAGACAGCTTTCATTAGATTTCTACTGCTGGTGTGCAATCGACGGACAACAATGCCCTCACCATCTACAAAGAGTACACACATCTTTCATTGTTGAAGATTGCAGATACTCGGTTTGCTTCCTCATTCATCATGCTCAAGAGGTTGAGGGAGGTCAAAACCACTCTTGGATCCATGGTGATTTCAAAGTATTGGTCTTTTTGGAGAAAGACAGATCAAAGTGCTTCAAAAAAGGTGAAGGACACGATATTAAATGATGTTTGGTGTGTTGATTTTTGTACCTAGGCAGATGTTCCCTAGGTGACTTTAATTTTTTGCCTAAAGTCACTTTAAGAGGGAAAAAGGTGACCCTCACATTAAAGTCACTTAATGAGACTTTATGACTATAAAGTCACTTTTTGATAAATTTAAGTGGGTGAGTGATTTTATTTATGAGAAATAAATAAAAGTGATTTTCACTCTCATTCAATCTCATCCATTGGATTGATTCTTTCTCCACCGTTGGATTAAGAAACTCACTTAGGGCAAACAAAAAGGGTTGAGGGAGGCAAAGAGACTTGACTTGTTCATTTTTTCAGGTGAAGAAGAGAGAGCTGAGAGAGGGGTCGAGGTTGCTGAGAAGGGGCACGAATTTCCAGGAAGAGGACAGCCATTAAATGCACAGAAATCGAGGAGCTTTCCCTGCTGAAAGGATGGCACAGAAATCGAGGAGTACGGCCTTCATTTATTGAAGTGGTACGGCTGCATTAAATGCTGATAAATTCGTGGTACGGCCTGGTACGGCTGCATTAATTCTCCAGCACGAAAAACGAGGTGGTACGGCCTGCATTAAATAGCACAGAAATCGAGGAGGTACGGCTGCAATAAATGCTGTACGGACAGCATTAAACAGCACAAAAATCGAGGCATTTATTTCCTGTACGGCCGCTGTGCGGACTGCCTGTACGGCCTGGTTTTCTTCAGCACGCAAATCGAGGAGTGGTACTGTTTTGTACTGCTGTTTTGGGGCACAGAAAACGAGAAAAATGTACTGCTGGGTTTGCTGAACATTTTTCCAGACTTTGAGAAAAAGACTGCTGGTGGAGATAAGTTGTATTTTCACATTTAATTTTCTGTCCTGTACTTTGCTGAAGAAATAATTAAATCTCTCCTCTCTGACTGGTTTTCCCCGTGGGGGTTTTTTCCAGGGCTGATTAGCCAAAAATCTCTGAGTAATTTTTTATGGTGTGCATGCATTTGTTTTCAGCCTGTTAGTAATTTTTACTGTGTGTTTAAAATTGTTCGGCAAAATTTTTAAGTAGCTTCAAGCCTATGCAAAACCGGCTGAAGTGAAAAACACAAATTGTTCATTTAAACCAGCAAGCAGTAAATCTCAGTTTTTCAACATGGTGGGAGAGGGTGGATCTTACCATTAAGATCATGGAGCCACTCATTTCTTTGTTGCGCTTTGCAGACACGAACCAGCCCATCCTAGCGGGATGTTTATGAGGGGTGCGATTCCATGATTGTGTCCATGAGGACCATTGTTATGGAGAATGAGTGTCCCAAGTATGAGACATCAGCAAAGAACTTATGGTCCACCTTCAGGATATTCTTATCTCCAAGTGGGATAAGAATTGCACACCTTTGCATTGTTTGGCCCACTCCTTGAACCCCAAGTTCTACAGTCAGGAATGGCTCAATGGTGGGCCCTCACATAGAGTCCCTCCTCACATGGATGGAGAGATTTCACAGGGGAGGAAGATAGCATTTAGGTGGCTATTTCAGGAAAGAGGCTTACTTGCTGAGGTGGAGGAGAGCTTTGTAGAGTTTTCCACTGCAACTGGGAGATTTGGAGGCTATGTTGTGGTTGGAGACAGGGGAGTTAAGAAGCCCTATAATTGGTGGGCAACTCATGGGCCAACATGCCCTCTTCTACAGAAGCTAGCCTTTAGGATCATCTCTCAAGTTACATCATCCTCTAGTTGTGAGAGGAATTGGAGCACATATGGAAACTTGTACAGTTTGAAGAAGAGCAGGCTTGAGTTGTCCAGAGCAGAGACGATGGTGTATGTGCACACCAAGCTTCTTCTTATTTATAGGAAGAGGGAGGAGTGGGCGAAGGAAAAGACAAAGATGTGGAATGTCTTTCCTGATGATACGGGTTTGGACAGCAGTACTGAGTTGGCATTAGCCAACCTGGATCTTAATGATCCAATGCTAGAGCCAGTGACGTTTGATGATAGTGATCCTTTGGAGGGGGCATCCTCCACACCAACAGATATTGATCCTCAAATGGTTGAGGAGGAGGAGGAGGAGGAGGAAGAAGAGAGCAGTGATGAGTTTGTTGATTCATGCATGGAGGAGGACGAGGACTATTGATAGATGAGACTCTTCATTCTTCCATCTTGATCTACACCTTTTTGTATTTACTATTACTACTAGTCTATTTGACATTTGTAAGTGGCATTCCGAAATCTATGTAATACATTATACATTTTTATTTTCATGACCTAATGAGAAATATGGTTCTGACTTCTGAGTATTGACATCTTGATCTATAACTATCATGAGTATATTGTATCATGAATTATCTATGTGTCTCATAATCTCATTGTGATTACTGGTTTGATTTGTAAATGTGTAATACTAATTACTAATGTTAAATGTGCATTGATTCTGATTTATATTGAATAATTGTAAAAATTTGGATCTGTATGTCTATATTTTTAATATATATAAATTTTTTTAAATATATATATATAACATGTCCTGCATGTCCTGATTTCAGGGGTCACCGTGTTCGTGTCGCACACTCAAATCCCTGTGTCCTGTGTCCCCGTGTCAGGTGACTTAGCCTGTAAGCCTTTAGATCCATATGTGTAAGGAACAAAGGCGGCCACCATTTTCACTTGTAATATAATAAGAAAAGCAAGTGGGCTTTCCAAGCGCCCGCACCCCATCCCCCCTAGGGGATTCGTGTCATCCCCTTAATGGTTTTCTTTATGTGTTTTCTGTATCATTATTGCTTTAGAATAGTTCTACTTTAGTTAGATTGATTTTTCTTTAGCTTTTTTGTAAAAGTAATCGAATACTAACTGAGCCTTGCTTTCCCGATTACGGTTCACAGACAAGGGCTTGCCTGAGTACTGGACCGAAAAGAGACTCTTGGTTGTAGTAATTAAGTCTCACATTGCACTCTTCTGCTTAGGCATTGAGCACCGAAACGCTAACCTATATGATTCCCATAGGTTCGAGCGGGCACTGACAGTCAGGGAATCAAATGTGGACTGATGCCATATAAGAAGATCTAGGGCATCAATATTATATCATCATTGGGTAGACGGGGGCCACCAGAGCCGAAGGCCACCTGGATGCATGACATCTGAGCATTATTTCATGATGCATGCACCCGATTGAGTCTCCATGCACCTGCATGCAAGTCAACTGCAAATTAGAAGTTAAAGTGACCTAATTAGGTCAAAGTTAGGTTATTCGCAGTTGGAAGTTCTAAAAGAGAGGCAAAGTGATTGGAGAAGTACACTTATATCATTATTGATTTGAGGAATCGAATTGGAGAGCTCGGCGAGCTAAGTTGGGGTTGAGTGCATGCTCAGCTAACTGGTGTATTTCGGCAACGAAACCTATCTTCCCTAATTCATCATCAAGTTGGATCATCCAGATTCAACACTACTCCATCATCAAGTTCTATTCAGCAGTTCCTTCGAGAGATTGATTATTCATCCAATTGGAGGGATTCGCCATCATACCATGGTACCATGGTCAGAGACAGATCTATTCGTTCCCTTCTCTACAGAGGGCAGAACTTCTGCATGTTTTTATTCCTCTCAGACCACCCTCATCACGCTTCCCCTAGAAAAAGGGCCTCTCAGCTTGAGTATCAAGCAAGTTATCAGTAGTGCTCCCTATTTGGAGGGCGTCTTTCTACATGGGCAAATTCAATTGAGGAGGACACTCACGTTTTGGGCTATTGAGCCACCGTTTCTTCTGCATGTGGCTTCCATCACTGCCAAAGGGGTACTATAACCCTATTACACATCACCAGGGTCTTCAACAGTGGGTTATTTATTATTGAGGAGCAGCTACAACTTTAGAGGAGGGCGCATTCACCTGTGAAGGAGGATTTGGCTTATCTCCCTATTTCTTCCTCAGAATTCTTGCATGGGGGGGGCATTCTCTTCATCATCAGCCAATCTCCATACTGGTATGTACATGCATTAATTTCTCCTATTTTCTAGCGTTTCAGTATTATCTAGGGCACATATCTGCATGCATGCAGAGATCAGGGTTTGCTTTCCTATTCTATTGAGGCATAAGCCTACTAGCCATCTATAGTACACACAGAAAAAGAAAAATATCAGTTTGGGATATTACACTTTTTTAGCTTTCACAATTTTAAACTGGAACAAACATTTCGCACAAACCTTCGTGTATGCTCTACACATCGCAGGCTTGTCCGAGCTTTGGGATACTCAGAAACGGGGTTTGTTAAATTCAAATAAGTTTCACATCTAATAAAAATGCATCTTAATAAAATCAACTCCCCCTTGAATAGGGGAAAATCCAATGCCTCAATTTAATCCATTGCGGGAAAAGTTCACAGAGGAAGCGGGAACAACTAGGTAGTGACCTCAAGACACCGCCATGCTACACTCTTGTTGGTGTAGACACGTCTTAGAGACTCCAATCCATCCCACATATTCCTCGCATGGAACCCCATCGGATAAGGGTTTTGGACATACTCCACGTACCGTCGGGTACATTTGGAGTTCCCTTCCCCCTAATCTAATTCACGCATCTTGACAATTTAAAATAAAATTACCAAGAGCACTTGAAAAACATATCTTTTAGCACTTTCAGCACTCCTATTTCATTGGTGACTCCATTTAAAGCACTGGTCTGGTTTTTGCATCTCCACTAAGTAATATGAATTCTGGTGTAAATTAAACAATTGTGTTACCAAGAGTTTACTCTCATATGTTGTTGTGCTCTTTATTTCAAGTATTATATCAGAAACTATTTGCAAGTATCTTGTTACCTTTTTTAACTCCTAAATATTTTCACTCATCCACAAACACACTAAAGACTTAACAGCCTTAGATTTTAATAGGGTCTACCCCCCTTGGCTTCGATTAGGATTTGGCCTAAACAGAGGAGTCATGAACAAGGTGACAGCCTTGACTCGAGACCTACCCCCAAGGACACACCGAGTGGCTTGAATATTTCTGCCACATTCCCCCCCAGGTATGTGAAAGGAGGCAACAATCATCAAAATCAAAATGTATTGCATAGATGTAGGAATGCCACTAGCAAATGCCAAATACACTAATAGTAATAGTAAATACAAAAAGGGGTAGATCAAGATGGAGGAATGAAGAATCTCATCTATCAATTATACTTTAGATTATATTTAAAGATTATATACATGCTTTAAATATATGGAAGAATGACGAATCCCATCTATCTACACGCTTTATATTTTAGATTATGCCACTTACAATGATGATGCCACTTAGATTAAATGTCATGGGTAGGAATAGAAATAAGGGGTAACCTCTGTTATGTGAAATGAATCCCCTTGTGATGTTGTTTGGGGAATATGCCCCCACAGAATACTTGTTGATGTGCTCCCTAACTTGATTTGAGAGGCTAAGAGCCAAACAATGTAATATATAAATGTACATGGAAAAATAATAAAAATACATCACAAATAAGAGCCAAACAATGTAATATGTAAATGTATATGGAAAAATAATAAAAATACATCACAAACTGCAGAGNAATGGGTTCTCATAGACTTAAAAAATTCTCATTAAGTCATCAAAATCAAAATTTATTACATAGATGTTGGAATGCCACTGACAAACACAAAATGGAGTAGATCAAGATGGAAAACCTTCTAATGCTCTTCACCTGCAAAAAAAAAACCTCCTATAGCTCAAGCCTCACTAAAAAATGTGAATGGACAAGGATAAAATTGTTTTTTTTACAATTTTTTTTGGTTAGAAATGTCATGTTTAAGGGACACAGTGTCCTGTTTTTAGGACACCCCATCCCCATTCGAGTATCTGTGTCCTCTCTCCTTGGTTTGGTTTGGTAGTTTAGTTGTTTTATTTTCTTCAGTTTCTTTTACTTTATGCAAAACAAATAAAAGAACTACTAACCCCATGATTTTCCAAAATACCCAAAAGGGGAAAGATATTCGTGGTAGGATTAATTAGAAAACAATTTGTTTTCCGTCTTTTCTAGTTTTGGCTTTAAAAATTAACCCAAATGTGCTCTCCCGAGTATCCCGTAAGGGGGAAAAAGATTCTCAACCGTGAGTAGTTTGCTAATAAACATCACATTTAGATTTAATAAAATAAACCAAGGCCTTGCTTCTTGTATGCTCTTAGCCACTGCAATGTAGTCTAATCAATTTGGTTGCTTTAGAAAAGAAGTTTGGTGATTAAATTAATAGGAAAATATGTACAAGTTACTTTCTTGAGAATTCGGAAGGTCGCAGATGGTGACTACCACAAAGTCAGAGGGCTACTCCAAGCCGGTTATGCCTTGCCCCATTGGACACTTGGTAAGACCGCTCTAGTATTCAATTTAAGGGAACTTGACTTGTTGGGCCAAACCCCAATTTACCCAGTCCTTAATCAACTCATCTAATAAATCTTAAAACTTACCAACGAGACATTGCAATACTTTCACTGAGACTACAACAACAAGCCTTATACACCAGCACTCGATATTCACTGGCACTGGTCTTCCACATTTTTATGGTTAAATCAATTTCTGCATATTGTCATTAATTGTGTTTGAATTATCAATGTTGTTGTTATTATAATTCATTTGCAGCAACTCATTGTTAAGGTTTTAAATTTTAATCCATTTCACGTTTAAACTTCTAGATTCTTTACTTTTTGTTTTAGAATAAAAACCTTAGATTTTCTTTTATTGGGGACCAGCCCCCTTGGCTTCGCTAGGAGTTAGCCTAGACGGAGGAGTTGAGTATCAAGTGATAGCACATGGCCCAAGCTTGCCCCCAAGATCGCACCTAGTGGCTTGAAGATTTCTGCCACGTGACCCGAGGTGCGAATTAGGCAGCAACACACATATGTGCCAAGAGATGGTGCTCATGGAAGATGATCTGTCCACTCAAAATACTACTCATGATCACCATTATGCATAAAAATATGTAGTACCATGCTCCAAAAACCAGAATTGTACATCCAAAACAGCTTCAATAGCTCCAACACCCTTGGGAACTTGGCGAGTGTTCTATACCATTTGAAAGCTCATGAAACAAGCTTTCCATCCATATATTATACACCTCCAACAGAGCTATGGAGTGAGAGAACAACCCTTCTGAAGACAGGCTACCAAACTGCTGAAAATGGCCCATAAATCGGAGTATGATGCCCAAAAAGAATGTCCAATTTCTCCAAAATGCCTTGAGGAATGAAGAGGAGCATTCTATGCCACTAGAAAGGTCTTAGAAAGATATTTCCAACCATATATCACAAGCCACCATCTGAGCTATGGCATTGGAAATCCAAGGGTTTGAAGACAAGGCCTTGTTTTGCAAAGTTTGCCCTAGAAACAGCATAAAAACCAAGGAAAAATGTGAGCCATGCCAAGAAAGCACTTCATACGACCATGAAGATTATCAAGATGTGAACCTAGGAAACCATCAATCCATGATAGAAGCATCACAACCAAGGAGAAAGTGACCAGCAAGATCCATCATCAACATCTCACTGTACCGAAATCATGATGAATATCACAAGTGGACACGCATGCAAAATAAGGGGTAACAAGCTCAACAAGGATCTAACAATGAATTCTGATATGAAGGTATAATCTCCAATGTTCAGTTGTAAACTGTTTATTTCAGGTGCAAATCTGCTGCTGCATCGATAGGCCTAGGCAATGCTATTGATATATTAAATATCTGATTCTATATTCCTTTACATTTTCTTTCTTTATTTTTTATTTTTATTTATTTATTATTATGTTTTTAATCTGATCTATCTTCCTTCCGATTTTCTTTGCAGCAGAGTAATTCTTTCTTCAGTAGAAATTCTGAATTATGGATGGCCAAGGGCCGATAGTTTTGCTCAAACACCAGAATCAGAGAAAACTCTGAACATTTGTGGCAAAAAGCTGGCAGTTGTGTTGCCAAATGCAACAAAAATTTTTGCCAAAGGTCTGGTAAAAAGTATGGCCAAGGGCAGGATCAGAACACAGCTCTGGTACCAAATGAAATTTGCAAAGTTCATTTGCATAAATATGAACAAAGTCCATTGCATAAATATGAACAAAATCTATTTACCGAATATCCAATGCAAAAAGGACAACAGGGTCAAATCCATATTGGACAAGTAATAAATAAAATTGAAAAAGAAAGATGATTGAACAGATTGATCACAATGCCATTGGATGGTATACTTGTATATGCACTGACTGGTCACCATGGTTGATAGGTCATGTCCCTTCATTGGAATGTGAAACTTCACTAATTATTTATGTATTGTTATATTACTATTAATATTATTATTATTTATTAATTGATGTTTATTTATTTATATTATGTCCATTACAGTATTGTACAGGTACTAACTACCAGGAAGAAACATTGTAACAAGCAAAGGTACATATAATTTTATTGGATGCACTAAGCGTTCAGTACCATACTTTAAGTATTGGATGCGCTAAGTATTCAGTGTCATTCTTGAATTATTCGACCTAGATGAACACTAGAATCAGAGGAATGAAAATTTAGACAATGTAAACAATTGGCATGTGTGCATAGAGATAATAACAATATCCAGATATAATTCTAATCATAATAACATGTATATGCACTCATTAGAATACCAATGACATCCAATGCTTGAAAGCCAATCACGGTGAAAGTTATACAACTTGCATACAGAAGGAGAATGTCCATGGCCTTGTAATGGGAGAAACTGCCTTGACAATAGGCATATTTATAACTGTTTACAACCATCTATAGCATCAAAATGCCCAAACTAAGCACTGCCCTGATACAACAAAAGTGATAACCAAACCTAATTATAGCAATGCTCATATTTATACAATAAAGTTGTGTGCGTTTGATTAGTTGTTCTTTACAAAATAGAGATAAACATAAATGACTAATAGGTTATTCTTAAGTTGAAATGATCTGTAATTACTAAAGGTTATTCTTAAGGTGCTAAAAACGAATTTATTGTTCAACTTGCAAACCAGGAAACTCACCAGAGTTAACAGAATCATGTCTGTTATTTCTGTAGCTGTAGTTCGAAGCAAATGCCTATGTAGAATAACCTGGTAAAGTTGCAGCATAAAAGCTTATACATAATTATCGTAATCAAGTTTCAGGAAATAAAAACTAGGAACTTTAGAATGGACTTACTGAAGTTGAAGGGTCATCTTCAAACAATTCCAATGCCTTTTCGAATAGTTGAAAATTTAAATAAGCCTGGGGAAAAGCAATAGCAGACATGATGACAACAATCCAATTCTCATGCAAAAAAAGCAGTAAAATAACTTACAACACGCAATGCATATCCTGATTTCTTGTCCTCAGGTGCAGTATGTTTGTGTCAATGAGGCCTATGTTGCATATGCAGATAAATTAACTATACATCAATCCAACCGTAACCAATGGCTAGGGCACTTTGACCACCAAATTGGGTGTCTGATATTATCATATGTCCTACGTAGAACTAAATTACTCAAATGAAATGCAATATATGAAACAGGCAGAAAGGCAAATATATAAGATCACACTAATATGCAGTACGCCATGCTGAAACATGATACAATTATTTAGAGAACTGTGTAAAACACTGACATGCTTCAAATCAAGAGATAAGTAGTAGGGAAGAGAACAATAATAAAGGAAACTAAATGGTCAATTCCACGTGCCATCTTGTTTACATCCACACTTCTATAGTATTCTATTAACTATGCTAACAATGCTCTAATAATAAATACACTCTGAAATAGCAAATTAAATAGACTAACCTCATCTAAATGTTGCTGCAATTTATCTAAGACATGTCGCCTCTTCTCGGCATTTGCTGCCATTATTGCATTTCTCTTGGCTTTCCAGGAATCAACCAACATAGGTCTCAAATGTGTCACCAATGATCTTGCCAGTCCATTTCCATCTACCTCACCTGCGCAATAATGACAAATTTTTAGGAAGACAAGATTTAAAGGCTGTAATGTTTAGGTGTATGCATGGAGAGACATGAAAACCAAATAAAAATCCCTTTTTTGTAACTACAATACCTGCTCCTGCACCTTCAAGATCTGGTTGCCACTTCAAAAGCCTCTCCATCATCCATTCTTCAGATGGTACATCAAAGTCATCATTTCCAACTTTATCTGATCCTTTATGCTGACCAGACTTTACACCTCTTGCTGGTAATGTGCTGCCTCCCTTTGTCTTGCCCTGCTTTTTCTTATTCTTGCCTCCTTTGCTTACTTGATTCTCATCGACATTCTCCACTAAAGTCGCTTTTGATAGGCTTACATCCTTTGCTTTTTTCTTCTTTCCCCCCTTCTCTGATGCACCCTTTCCATTAATGACACTAAAGTGACCCTCATCAGGATCAACTTCTGCTAGTTGACATTGTTCATTTGCTGCATCGTTACTTTCAAAGCTTGAAGGCTGAGATTTTTGCATCTTTTGACTGGAAGCTATCTTCTCCCTAATAAAATTTTCAGTGTCCTTCTCCAATAGAGAAAACAAAGCCTGATCACAAGTAGAAGACAATAAGAAAGCACTGTCAGAAGCATCTAACTTAGAAGAACAAAGTTTACCTACACAAAAACATCTCTCTGTTCGGACATCATAATCTAAAAAAAACAATTCAACCAGCAAGCCACTGATAATCACAAGACTTAGGTTAGATGAGGATGAAAGCTAGAATTCTTAACACTAGAACTCCATAAATTGACAACGATGCCAAATCAATACTGTTTCCTTTTGAGTACAATAAATCTTACACCTTTTGTTGCATAATAATAAATACCCCGCTTGATTTGCAACCAGAGATGATAAAATACCTTGTCAACAAATGCATGAACAAAGTACTTCAGAGAAATTGATTCAGAATAGAATATGAACTTGGAGATGGAGTTCACCTTTTGTGCAAATTACAAGAGGGTAGCCATAGCTGACAAAATAAAAATGGGATGTATCCTATAACAGACCAATCAGTTACACAGAGGCATCACAAATACAAGGCATAATCCCATGTATCCAGTAGGATAAAAGTATGTATTAATAAATGTAATATGTATAGTAAATGATGGCTTTATGATCGTCAAGAAGACTCCTTACCTACTACTTAAGAGACACATCTCTACACTGATAGACACAACCTTGCAATAATTAATATAATTAATCAAGACTCCTTACCTACTACTTAAGAGACACATCTCTACACAAATAGACACAACCTTGCAATAATTAATATAATTAATCAATGTCATGTAATTTATATTCATTGGATGTCCCTTGTTGAGATGCTTTGTTCTCGACGCAATGGAAGAAACAAGACAAAAAGATCTTCTAAGCTTTAAACAATACTGCTCCATTGCAGAAGGATGAATCCATGCTATGTTGATTTTTGTCTAGAACTCCCTGTTGATGAGACTCTTGAATGGAACTTCTTTGATCATTGCTCCAGGAATGTCTTCGCTTTTGGCTGCAGGTCAAACTGAAATTCTGATTCTTAGGAAAGTAAACAGCATGTTGTTCTTGTTCAGAGTGTTGTTGATGCTGGTAACCCGATTTGTCATTGTAACAGTTGGTGATTAGGTTGACGATAAGGTCTCCTTGTAACTTCTTGATTTCAACTCTAGGATACACCTTGTTAACTCATGAAACCTGCAACCAAAAAAACATAGGGCTTCAAGTCTGTACCTGTTTGGAGGAAGGACCATTTTCATGATGAGTGTTACCTACTAAGTCATACTTAGTTGGTGTTATCAAGTGAGCCTGGTGAACCGGACAAAGATGATTTGTTCGGACTTCAGAAGACCTTCAAACTTGCTTCTGGGAAGTGTTTTTTTTATCTACCACATGTTCATACCCCCTTGGGGGAGTTGTAATAAAATGTTCTAGCATGATAGTGTCTGTTAAAGACTCGGTCTCTTGGACTCATTTATCAATCCGATCAGCCCAAAGTGTTTTTTTTCCTTGGTTATTATTGGTTGTTGAATAAACGACTGATAATTTCTGAGTTTTTCACTCAATACCTCCAAAGTTGGGGTGGTTGGCTTGACATTTAAGCCTATTGAGGTTATTAGAGTCTGTGTGTCAATGTATAAACATGTTAGGCATTATGGTCGAGTCATATGAACATGTGCTAAGTCCCCCTAGGATTTTTTTTTAATTTTTAATTTTAATTTTTCCACAAAACTTAGGCTATTTTTTAATAGTCTAAATGGAAAAATTGATCTTGTAATAAAAGTGGGGTTAAAAGTCAGTTTCAGTCATGGGAGTGCTCATTTTCTAACTCAGAGCACCCGATAAACCCATAAACCCACTTTTCCTAAGTTTTGAGTGATTTTTCCATCACTCAGGTAAGAAAATCCAAAAAAATCAAATATTAATTAATTTACTTAAAAATTAATTAAATAATGGAGCAAATCCTAAATCCTAAATCAGTGGATTTTGCTCTGATTTGATTGAAATCAGTCTCATCGGCTTCAGATTGACCGGGGGTTGTCATTCGTTAACTGAAGGCATTGATAAGGGCTGAAGAGGAGCTTAACTGGCTCATGCGGATTTGAGGGTTGCGCCCTCCTTTCTCTCTCCTCCACACGTGTGGATCAATCTGGCAATGGTTTGATGGATGGGTCAGTTCACTGAGTGAGGTGTCACTCCGATTTGCAGTTCCAGTCCAGTTAGACTTAGTTCATCATCAAATCAGGCTCGGCTTAACTCTCCATCAATTGCAGTCTCTCCTTCAGTCAAGCATGCGCCCCTCTTGGCCAGTCTGGCTATAAATTGAAGCTGCCATTCCCTTCTCGAAGTTAGTTCAAGTTGGAGAGAATAGGCTTGCTATTGTAATACTGTTGTAATCTTTTTATTGTTGGAATAAAGAAGCTTAATCTTTTTATTGTTGAAATAAAGAAGCTTTGGAGGCTAAATGGTGTAATGCTCTCATGTGTGTGGAATAAGCATTGTCTTGCGGCTATTGATGTTGTCGATTTTTCTCTCAATTTCTGCATCTGAACCTTGTATGGCTTAAATGATTCAGCTGAATCAATAGGAGTGTAGTTGGGCAAGTAAGATTACTTGTTTTTCTGTATCTCATAGCATATGTGTTTGAAGATCTAGATTATACATGGAATAAGCATTGTCTTGCGGCTATTGATGTTGTCGACTTTTCTCTCAATTTCTGCATCTGAACCTTGTATGGCTTAAATGATTCAGCTGAATCAATAGGAGTGTAGTTGGGCAAGTAAGATTACTTGTTTTTCTGTATCTCATAGCATATGTGTTTGAAGATTTAGATTATACATGTTTAATAAACTTATTTGCATGTAATTCTTGTCTCTTTTTCATATATATATCCAGATCTCATAAGGTTTTGTGCAAGGTTGTGTGTTTAGTTTTCAGATGGCAAGGATTGGACGAGCTGTGGATCTAGTTTAACTCCACTGTACATCCGACATCTTTGTGAAGGCATTGCCCCTCTGCATTCCACTAACAAGTTTCCATTGCAAATCTATCCAGCAACAGGCCTTTCCTCCTTCTCTTCCTCCATTTTATTAAAATCAATCTTCCAGTTACTTGTTCATCCTCTTATGATCAGATCTACTTCTAAAAATTGCTTAGACATTGTTAGATCTAGTTTCTAAGAGTCTTGTTGCTTAGATCTGAAATTTCATAAAGAATATCACATTTTAAAGATAGATCTAGGTGAAGAAATTTCCCTTTTTGCAAGTAGCTAAATCGTAGATCTAAAGCTTGCTCATAAGGTAGTTTCTTTTTTCGTTGTTTAAAGTTTTAAATTCTGCAAGAAAGTGCACAATCATATTGGCTGCCCAAAAAGCAAGCCAAGGTCCCAAAGAAAGCTTGCTTTCTTTGGTTCCCTTTTGCAAAACTAAATTGTTTATTTTTAACACTTTTTAACTTAGTCTTTTTCGATAATTAATGTAGTGACCCAAAGCACTTTTAAAGTGTTTTTGGGCACATTTGATTCTAATAGCTTGCTGGTTTTTAGCAGGTTTAACAAAAAAAAGAAGGAAACTCTGCCCGTTTTCCAACTCTTGGACGAACCGGAGCTTCCCGGAGGCTTCCCCCACTGCTGTGCTTCCTTATTAGGCTTGTTGTAAGCTTATTGTAAGCCTTTGGATCCCAGATAACAAGGACCAAAGTGCAAATTAGTTTGTTGATATTGTAACCCTTAATAATAAAAACGAAATCACTTCGAGTAGGCTCTTTCGAGCCCACTCCCCATCCCCCCAGGGGGGATCCGCGTCCGTTTCACTTTTTTGCATTTTTTCCCGATTTTGCTCTAGCTTAGTCTTGTCATGCAAGATTGTATGCTTTGATCATATTTGTCATTATTCCATATTTTGAAATCAAAGTAATGCTAATACTTACCCCACGAATCCCCGATTGAACCGAAAGGTGAAAGAGGATCGTGGTAGGATTAATTAGAAAACCTGTGGTGTGTGCTTTTGTTTCTATTTTCATTGTTACTTTTCACAAGCAATCAGTAAAATTAACCCCTCCTTGATTTCCCGATTGAGGTCCACTTGGACCGAAAGAGATTCTTGGAGGGTCCTTTTTTTAACAAGAACAAACTCTTAAAATTTACTAAAATTGACAAGACTCCGGTGTGTATGCTCTATAATTGGTTGCGGTTCGTCCGATCAGTCAAGATGCATCAAAAGCAACGCGAGTGACTAGAATAATTAGGATTCACTTTCCCAATTAACCACCTCAGGAGAAAATCCAACACCTCGATTAAACCGTAAACGGTGGCAAAATACCCAAAGGAAGTGGGAACTACAGGAAAGTAACCTTGAGGCGCTGATCTCTATTACATCCTAGCGGGTGTATTATGAACACAGTCTCAAAGGCTCCATTCAACCCACACATTCCTTGTGGGTAGCCGTAGCGGTTGTTACTTTTGGACATACTCCAAGTACCCCCGGGTATATCTGGAGTCCCCCCGCCTAATTTAATTCACTCATCTTTTCACATTAATTTAAAACGCACCAAGATACAATTGCACAACATTCACTCCAGCACTTGCAAGCACTCTTAATTATTTTCGACTCCATTTAAAGGCACTAGTCAACTGTTTATTTATTTCAATCTATCTGTGACTGGGTGTCATATCGTGCTTATTTGTGATTGTCTCACCATGTTATCTGTTGGTTACAATTGTTAAATCAAAACTCCTAAAAAACTTACTCATTTAATACCATCATCATCTAAGTAACCAGCCTTAGTAACTTGTAGGGTCTACCCCCCTTGGCTTCGTTAGGAGTTTACCTAAACGGAGGAGTCAAGAACAAGGTGACAACCTTGACTCGAGACTTGCCCCCAAGGACACACCGAGTGGCTTGAAGATTTCTGCCGCGTTCCCCCTAGGTGTGTGAAAGGCGGCAACAATGAGATCTCGGGCACATATCCCAAGGAAGGTTCTGTTTGGTGATTGCTTCCATAATAGACATGTTTAGAACTTTAGACTTTTTCATCTTTTTCTTTCAAGCATATCAGCATTTATTTGAGGTTGCTTGATTCCCAAGCAAAATCAGAGATCAATTCTGAAGCATTTCAGACATTACTTGCATAGCAAGCAAGATCACAGCACTGAAACTAAAGATGACTGTCCTTTAGAGTCTAGACTTCTCGTGTATTCTGGAATTTCCACATGAATGCCAATATGATTTACGGAAAAGGTATGCTATTCTAAGGAAAGCATGGTTATGAACCTCCACTCAAATTTCAATGATTTTATTGTAAAGCATAATTTGGTTCATGAAGATGAAATTATATAGATGTTTTCTTTTTTGGTAAGGAGTATACAAGGGACTGGTATTACAATCATCTTCCCAAGAAGATATCTTCACTTTGTACATTCCTCATATTTTTTCAAGAATTGTGGATGGATATAGATGATCAATGGGAAGGAGTGCATGATGGCTCTCTATGGGTTCACATTTGTAAAGAAAAGAAAATTAAGATGAAAGGTATAATGCAAGTATATGAGAACCCTTCAATGACTCTCTCAAGTGAGATCAAGGATCAAGAAGAATCATTGCTATACTTGGTTGATTTTGCTAAAGAGAAGTGTGTCGTTTTAGGGCAAGAAGAAATTGACAATGAATTGCATGATGCATTTCATGAGCATGTGCTTATCCTTGAAAAAGAAGCAAATAAAAAAGAACCCATGCATGATGAAGAAACATCTTGTTAATCCGTTGAAAAAGACCATGTGAAAGAAGACGCCCTTGAAAACATTCATGTCGAAGACCTAGCCTCTTATTCCACTCATCATAAAGATGAGGATTTGGTGAATTTTTCTTATCATTATTATGTTATAAACATCATCATCATCATCATCATAATAATAATAAATTAGGCTAATGAAAGGTCAAAAGGGACATACATCTTCACCTCGTGACCAGTCAATGCATATTAGTATATCATTACAAGGCTCATTGTAGATCTTCTTATCAACTCTTATCAATCAAACATAATTCAAATATTCTTATATATATTTGCAGAAATCAGAAATATGTGTCTCAATCCTAATAAGCAGGAACTGTTTACTACATTCCCAATGCCAAACCACCCCTTTTTTGAATCGCCTAGCTATATTAGTGTATTGAATCCACTGCGAAATTTAGTGATCCTTAATATTAAAATATATCATTTTTCTGTTTATTAAGAGTCATCGAAGTATTGTTGAATGCCATTTAAAATTTTAATTATATTTGTAAAGTGATTCCTTATCAGTTTAGCTGGGGATACTTTAGTGGTTCTATTTCATTTAATGGTAGGATTTATATCCATGTAAAAATATCTGAATATTTCTGTATAAAAACTATGATGAATAATCAAGCTATACAAAATACATTACCTACCTTCATGAAATCATTGCTCACTACACATGTATCTGCGAGAACCGTTGTCGTTGTACTCTGCACATAAACCAGTTCACAAATACCATGATCTTGAAGAAAATTCCAATAAAGGTTTGAGTAACAAGGAAAGCATAGATAACAGTACTTGGTGTCAATAATTACCTTTATAGCTTTTTGTACAGAAGGACAAAGTGTCAACAACTTAGCAGCATCCTGAGTTCCAATAGATGTGGGCAAAATGGAAAGGCAATCAAGCCTGGCATAAGTTACAGAAGGGAGTTGGAAAGTGAAATATATATTACATGTTCATCATATCATATGCTTGAAATTGACATCATTAACAGTTACAAGACATCAAAAATTAAAGAATTCTAGAAAATTGTAAAATCATCCACTCCTCAATAGGAACTCATAAAAGTGGACAACTAATTGCAAATATAACTAGTCCCAGCTATGCAATGAAATGTTTTCAGAGTACATGCCACTAGAGTAAGGAAATATTACCAAAACCACTAAATCAGAAGAAAGCAAACTCATTCAACCACAAACATTCCTTTATTATGGGGAAAATTACTGTAATTCACTTATGAACAAGGTTACAAGAATCTTGGGTACGGTCGGAAATGGCTGAAGAATCCGGTGCAGATTTAGCAGTCATCCCGAAAATAGGAATCAGGGAATCAGAACCCTAACCCTAACCTTTTTTATAAATATATATCTTATATTTATATTTTACATTGAAAGGCCTATAAAGCATTATCAATAACACCTTTGGGATTAACTCGAGCAGATGGAAAAACTAGTAGTTTTTGACAAAAGAACCAAATAAGATACTACTGATAGGGATCACTAGTTAACATGCGATTCCAATTCCGATTCCGATTCGACGAAATTTCAACCCCAGTTTCGACAAAATTCCAGTACGGAATCTTAGCAAGGGGGGCGATTCATATAACTCTACTTATGAAAGAACTGGTGCTCATTCTATTTTCATCATGCAAGCATAATATTTTGTGGTGCATGTCCTTGAAGAAGTCATTTTTACATAAGTCACCTTGTTCAAATTTGTGTTCATGTTTGGCAACCTTGAAGTTGGACAAAAAATCAAGAATGAAAAGTTTAGTTATAAAATTTGGCATTAAATTTGGCAATAAGTTTGAGAAGAGTAGCAATAGGTGACTTGGCAGACTCGCTCTCACAGAGTAGAGGCGACGTCCGGGGATGGCAATGGCAATGGCTTTGACCTTCAGAGTCCAAACTTCAGTTAGCAATAGAACGAGAACGCGGACGGTAGTCTTCAGTTAGTCAACAGAACCAGAATGCGGGCAGCATTCTCCTAAAATCCTCGAGCAATGAGCTAGAGTTTTGGATTTTTTAAACACGAATTCGGCAAACTTAGGCAAACTTCAACAATTAAATTCAAAGCACCATGAAAGTCACCGAATTTTGAATTTCAGCCTTCAGAATCGCCATATCCAGTGACTGGGATTTTTACATATGTTGAGATGTGTTACCGACTAGGCTGCACCTAGTCGGTACTTTCAATGAGCCGCCAGTGATGAACAAGATACTTGTTCATATTCAGAGTTCAAAGGTCCTTTCAGGCCTCCAAGGTCATTTTATTTTTTGTAACGCATGTTCATACCCCCTCGGGGAAATTGTAAAAAATGTCCTAGCATTTAAATTTTTATAAAAGGCTCGGCTTCCCAGACTTAAGCATCAAGCCGACTAGCCCAGAGTGTTTTTTCCCTTGGTTATTATTGGTTGTTGAACAAACAACTAATAATATCTGAGTTTTTCACTCACACCTCCAAAGCTGGGGTAGTCATCTTGGTGTTGCGGCCTAGGGAGGTTATTAGAGCCTTCGTGTCGGTGTTTTTCACCATACTAGGCATTCGAATTGAGTCGTATGAACATGTACTAGGTCCCCCTAGAGTTTTGTCAATTTCTACAAAAAATAATTTTTTCTGTTTTTCAAGCCATTTTTTAATGGTTTAATTAAAAAACTTCAGATTGTAATAAAAGTCGGATACGAAGTCCGTTTCGGACGTGGGGACACTCGTTTTCACACCCGGAGCATCCACTTTACCCATGGGACCACTTTCTACATCGGTCGGGCAGTCGGAGCACCTCGTGAGGCATTATTTGGGCTAAAAGTGCATAAAATACTAAATAGCATTTTAATGCTAAATTTGGACAAATTGGCACTAAAGTCAAAATAGAAAAAAAGTCAAAATCGATTTAAAAACTAATTTGAGTGACATGGCAAAGGTCCCATGTGACTAGCGACTCATACCTCCACACATTTGAAGACAAAGTTTGGTTATAAAGTAAGTGGTAGTGAATAAATGTGGAGAGGTGACGTCAACCTCAAATGTAGTCACGCTAATTGTGAGCATGGTTGCGCTAGCCAAGGAGTGGCCCCCATCATTTAAACATAACCTTGGTTTATAAAATAATACCAATCATTGTTTATTATTTTATGAAGGTGAACGAGTTGTTAGTTGGAGGTGACGTCAAGATTTTTCAAAATCGTGAGCATGGGATTGGGCCGGTCCCATTTAAATTTTGCCATGTAATGGATTGTTATACCAATGATTGGTGGAGCTAGCATCATGTGGACCCTACGGATTGGTGATGACATCACAATTTGGTGAAATCGTAAGCCTTCTTTTTGGGTCGCGATTTCTAAAGAGTGTGGACCCCTCCTATCCACGTCACGTTTGGAACCGTGGCTTATGAGATGATTTACCATACTTTGTTTATTGTTTTATTAAAAACAAGCGAATCAGCATATTGGAGCTCACGCCACACATAGCCGTACACTCACGCATGGGTAGTGAGTGGTATATTCTTCAGTCTTATTCATTGGTTGGTATGTGCTGGAAATTTATGATTCGTTGAGGGAGTTTGGTGAGAGAGGTGTCAATCACCTCCTCTGTTCAAGCTCAGCGAAACTCTGACTTCATCTTCAGTATTGATGAGGCCCCCCTGGGTCTCTCTTTTCCTATTTAAGCAGGTCACCTCTCCATTGTTCATCATCAAAAGGTGGAACCTCTGCTTGTAATATTGTAATAGTTTTCTTGAAGTATTGTGAATAAAAGGCTTTGGAGGCAATTTCTGTGTGGGATCTATGGATGTTTGGATAGAGTTTACTCTACATTTGTGAGGTAACCTGTATTTGTTTTCATGCTTGCATATGTTTGGGATTAACTTGCTTTCGGAAGGAAATGGTATTTTTGTAGAGATAAAAGGTAATTCTTGTTAGGTTACTCTTGTATTGCAAGTCTAGGAAGACTATTTGATATATGTATGATTTCATGCTTGGATCTACATTGTTGTTGTAGTCTATTTCGGTTTACACGGGTATTTTTTAATCCCCATTGCTAGTGTTGATAATCTTTTGGAGGGAGCTAATGCTGGAGTATTGATGAGCGAATGTGCTCTACCTTTCCTTCAGTAAAATTTGAAAATAAGCTCTATCCCTCTGATCTCACCAAGGAAGCTTTTTCTATCCTTTATTTCTTGCTCTACTCTGGGTTCTTTGAATTTTGATCTACAAATTTCTTAAAATTTTCTTTTGGTTTCAAACGTTTCCACATTAGATCTAGCATCTAAAGTCATATCAAAGGTAGATCTGATGTCTAAAAGTTTCTATTTCTAGTCTGCTTCAAAAGTACATTTAAAATTTTAGATCTAGTTACTTTTCCCTTTTTTCTGCAAGTTTAAAAATTTTGAAAATTAAAAAAGCTTGTTGAAAGAGTTTCTATGCATTTTAAAGTTTGATCTAGCATTTTGTGCTTAAGATTTGCTTGCCATTCTCCTCAAGAGGCAAGCAAAGATCCTAAGAAGGCAAGCTTTCTAGCTTACCTCACTTAGTTGTTTCCTTGTTTTTGTAATCAGTTGTTACTTAGATTTTTTTTGTAAATTTTTGCATGCTGCCCAAAGACACTTCCAAAGTGTTTTTGGGCATCTTTCACTAACATATGCCTGCTGGTTTTTAGCAGGCCCATCAAAAAAGAGAAGGAAACTCTGCCCGAAATTAGCTTTTTCGAACATCTGAAGCTCCCAGGAGGTTTTCCCCTTAGCTGGGCCTATTTCCTTTGCATGTTGTAAGCCTTTGGATCCCAGATAACAAAGGACCAAAGAGCATTCCCTGCTGAAGCATTGTAACCAATTAATAAAAACAAGTTTGAGTAGGCTCAGTAGAGCCCGGTCCCCATCCCCCTTGGGGGATTTGTGTCGGTGTCCTTTTCTGTTTTCTTATATGCTGGCAGTGTAGTTGTCTTTCCTTATCATTTCATGCTTTGTTTAAGTTGTGCAAAAGTAACCTAAATACTTACCCACTGCACTATACCGAAGTACCATAAGGGAAAAGATTTGAGCAATATAGTAATTAAAAAACAAAAAACAATTTTGTTATGCACTGCTAAGTTAAAATAAACCCCCTTGCTTTCCCGAGTACAGGTTCGTGGATAAGGGCTTGCCCGAGTACTAAATCTGGAAAGAGACTCCCGGGTTTTATCTTTTTTCTAAATCAGAAAACTTGTTCTAATTAAAATAAACCAAGACTCCTTCCCCATATGCTCTACACCGCTGCAGCTTGTCTGATCAGTTGGCTGTATCAGAAAGGGATACGAGTTACTAGATCTAATAGGAAAATCCACACAAGTAATTTTCTTGAGAACTCGGGAGGTTGCAAAGGGTAATCACTACAGAGTCAGGGGGCTACTCTAAGCAGGTCTATCCTCGCCCTGTTGGACACTTGGTATTACTGTTTTAGCACTCAGTTCGAAGGGACTTGACTTGTTGGGCCAAACCCACAATTTACCCATTCCTTAATCAATTCATTTAATAATTTAAAATTTGCCAACCGAGACACTGCAGTACTTTCACTGAGACTACACTAGCAACCCACATTTGCAAGCACTCTTTTCATTTTGGCACTAGTCTATTCTGTTCCTTTTTGCATAAGTTAATCTCGCAATGTGTCATTGAATTTTGTGTATCTAATTTGAGTCAAGGTGTTGCTAAGGTTAAATTTTGTTGGCGGTAATTGGTAATTTCTTAAATTCATCCATTCCATATTAGAACTCCTAGAATTAATTATTTCTCTCGTAGAGTAAAAACCTTAGATTTTACTTTTCATTAGGGTCCACCCCCCTTGGCTTCGCTAGGAGTTGGTCTAGACGGAGGAGGTGAGTATCAGGTGACAGCACTTGGCTCGAGCTTGCCCCCAAGGTTGCACCCAGTGGCTTGAAGATTTCTGCCACGTTACTCGAGGTGCGAATTAGGTGGCAACATTGTGGCGCTGTTGCCGGGGATAAATCTTTCTATTCCCGGAATACGATTTTTTGAGTTTTCATTCTTGTTTTCGCTTTGTTCGATGAATTTTGTAGTTTAATCAACTTACTCAAGTCATCTGGCGACTCCACTACCTTTAATTTTACCAAGGCGTTCTACAAGAAGAAACTCTGAAGGCTTGCTTCAGTTCATTCCTGAGCCTGAGGAGGAAAAGCAAGCTAGCTTCTCGTAAGATCCTTGACGATCTTTCATCTGAGTCAATCTTAGATATTCACCTTTTATTTGTTGATACTTCTCAATCAAATAATTCACACAGTACCATGGGTACCTTATTTAAACCTCTGGATTATTCTGTCGTAATTGGGCAGCCTCATAACATCCCAGATAAAGCCATTGAGAAGGTTCCATCTTTTTATGGAAACGATGCTATAACTGCTAGGTATCATTTGTTGGCTTTTTCGCAGTGCTACAATAAATGGTGTCACAACGTCAACCATGAAGATGTAAAGCTGAGGTTGTTTGCCTTATCTCTTGAAGCTGATGCCTTTGAATGGTTCACCTCCCTGGATGACGATGGTATCAAGACCTTCCAGGAATTTGAAACTGCTTTCAATAAAAGATGGGGGGATAAAAAGGAGAAAAGGCACCTTTTGGCTGCCTTAACAAACACTAAAAAGAAGGAAAACGAAACCATAGAAGAATTCAATAAAAAATTCATAGATATGGTGGGCAGATGCCCTGCTAATATTAAACCATCAGATACCTCAATTCTCATATATTACACAGAAGCATTCGAGGGAGAAATGAGGTACCAACTTAGAGACAAAGAACCTGACAACCTGAAGAAAGCCATGGAAATAGCTGAGAAGATTGACAGAAACATGCAATCTGCAGGAAAGTCTAACATTCCAGGATTTGTTAGAGGCACCACTTCATCTTCCAAAACTCAGGATGCCAGAGGAAAAACAGTAGAGCCTGAAGGAAAAGATGAAGGCAAGGAATCAATGAAAGAAGTAGCTGACATGATGAAACAAATGATGATAAATTGTACTTCCCAGATGAATGCTATGCAAAATAGGGTAAACAACATGGAAAAAGCACAGGTTTCTCAAAATCATAAAAATTTCCATCCTAGACAAAACCAGGAGTGGAAAAAGATGTATCCTCCTTATGAGCAGAGACCTCCAAATCAACTTGAAACAAACAACATGGTGAGTGATGAGGTTCCTCCCTATTGTCGGCCTTGTGATGAACTTCATGAAGAATCTACTTGTCCAAAATTCTGCTACATTATGGAACAAGAACAAATTGAAATGAATAACTTTGTATGGCATTCTAGAGGTCATGACTATATAAACAATGTAGGGCAAGTTCATCATATTTCAAAAGAAAAATGGAAGCAAGCCAAGGACTACATTTAGGAAAAGGATAATGCTACTAAGATTTTTGGCGAAAAGCCTTCACCTGAGCAGATTATGGAAAGGTACAAAGGGGTGGTTTATCAGAAGAAGAAAAACATGATCCCAACCAAGTCAAGTCAGCATATGCCAAAGGTAAAAACTCCTCCCCCTCTAGATCTAAACATTGATTTGGGTAATTGGTTGTCAAGTGCTAAGATTTCTGTCCCTGTAATTGAGATCCTCAAAATTCCAAGTCAAAGAGATATATTTATGAAAACCTTAGCAGAACCTAAGGAAAATATAGTTGAAAAATCTGAGGAAACAACTCTTGAGGAGCCTAAAGAGAAACTGGTCAACTCAAAAGAAAATGAGAAGGATAAACCTAAAGAAATTTTTTCCAAGAAGCTGAGTAACTTCAATGAAGATGTTCCCATTATCTTACATAGTAGGGATCCTAATAAAGAAGATCATCCTGCCTTCTACATTTCTTTGATCGCAAAGAACAAATTGTTGCACAATTGCATGCTTGATTCAGGTGCATCATCAAACATCATGACTAGAAAAGTCATGGAACAAATGGGCTTAACTATCTCAAGGCCTTACCAGAACGTATGCGCCATGGATTCAAGAGAGATAGATGTTGTGGGTATAATTCTAAATTTTCTAGTCAAACTAGCAACATACCCTGACATAGGTGTAACCATGGACATAGTAGTCATCGATGTTCCTGACAGATGGGGAATGTTGTTGTCGAAAAAATGGGCTGCATCTTTGGGAGGATCTATTCAAATGGACTGGACTTATGCCATGATTCCTGCTTCTGAAGATGCACATGTCAAGTTATATAGAGAAAAGGAAAGAAAGTATCATGTGGAAGATCCTGATAGGCAGATAATGAGTATATTTGTGAGACAGATAACCTGGGAAACCATGCTATCTATGCCAATTATCTGATGCCCATCAGAGAAAAGGCTAATGATGAGGAGTATGATGAGCTATGGAGAATGAGTTTTGATGGAGCCTTTTCCAAAACTGGAAAAGGAGCCGGTATAGTCTTAACTTCACCTTCAAACAAGAAATTCAATTTTGCTTACAGACTTGAATTTGATGCTTCCAATAATGTGGCGGAGTATGAAGCACTAGCCTTAGGACTTGAGATTGCTAAAGATATGGGTATCAGAGTGCTAAGTATCAAAGGTGATTCAGATCTAATTATTTCCCAAGTTAAGAAAACTTTTGCATGTAAAAGTGAAAGGCTTAAAAAGTATCGAAATACAGTTTGGGCCATCATGGGGTATTTCAGTGCATTAGACCTTATAGCGGTTCCCCGCGCAGAAAATAGCGAGGCAGATAGACTTGCAGTTGCAGCTTCGACATTAGAGTTCACAGAGGAATTGGTAAAAGGGGATGGAAAATTTGAAATAAATTTCAGGCCTTCAAACCCCGATAACCTTGATCATTTGCAAGTCTTTCAAGATGACGATCAAATCATAAGGTTTATTAACAATATGCATGAATTTGCCGACTGTCAGATCAACTATCAGGATGAGCAAAGTTCTCATGTTGAACAAGAGGATCAGCCAAGAAACCCTATTCCCATGAAGGTTATTGAATGGGAGCACACTTTTGATAGACAGGACAAATATAAAAAGAAAGAAGCAATAAAGTTGGATGATTACATAGAAATAAACATTGGTACTGATGAAGAACCAAGAAATATAAAAATTGGAAAAGATACTTCTGATAAAGAAAGAAAAGATTTAATAAAGTAAAGGAGTATAGAGATGTGTTTGCTTTTACATATGATGAGTTGAAAGCCTATCGGGATGACGTATTCCAACATACTATCCCCCTAAGGTCAGAAGCTAAACCTTTTCGGCAAAAACTTAGAAGAATAAATCCCAAGTTGGCCTCCATGGTCCAGAAAGACCTTCAGAAAATGTTGGCAGCTGGCATCATTGCACCTACCAGACATTCATCATGGTGCTCAAACTTGGTTGTGGTAAGAAAAAAGAATGGGCAGTTGAGGATATGCATCGATTTTCGAAACTTAAATATTTCATGCATAAAGGACAATTACCCTCTACCTGATATGGAACATTACTGCAAAGAGTAACTGGATCTGGTATAATGTCCATGCTAGATGGTTTCTCAGGATATAACCAGGTGCTAGTAAAACAGGAGGATCGACACAAAACCACCTTCACCTCACCTTGGGGAACATTTGAGTATTTAAGGATGCCTTTTGGTCTTTTGAATGCAGGTGCAACATTCCAAAGAGCCATGGATTATGCTTTCAACGAGTTAATTGGGAAAATAACAGAAATCTACCAGGATGACCTTACTGTTTTTTCAAAAGAAAGATCTGACCATGTATCTCATCTCAGAAAAGTGTTTGAGAGATGCAGAAAGTTTGGCATATCATTGAACCCAGCTAAGTCAACACTTGGAGTTGATAAGGGTAAGTTGCTTGGACACATCATTTCCAAAGATGGGGTCAAAATTGACCCAGAGAGAGTAGAAGCTATAAAGAAAGTTTCCTTACCCCATAACAAGAAAGCCCTACAATCCTTCAATGGTCAGATCAACTTTATAAGGAGATTCATACCAAACTTAGCAGAATTGATGAAACCTATGCAGAAGCTACTAAAGAAAGATGCTAAGTTTGAATGGGATAAAGAAGGTAAAGAAGCTTTTGCATCCATAAAAGACTGCATCTCTAGGTCTCCTGTTTTGATAAGTCTTGATTACTCCAAAGACTTCCAGATTTTCTCATTTGCATCAGAAGACACAATTGCCGGAGTTTTGTTGCAGAAGAACAAAGAGGGTTAAGAACAACCCATTGCATTCATGAGTAGATCCTTGCAGAATTCTGAACTTAAGTACACTACCATGGAAAAACAAGCTTATGCCCTTGTCAAATCTTTGAAACACTTCAGAACTTATATAGGTTACTCCAAAGTGGTTGGCTATGTCCCTCATTCAGCAGTGAAGGATATCTTGTCTCAGCAAGATTGCCTTGGTATAAGGGGAAAGTGGGTATCAAAGATCCAGGAATATGACTTGGAGATCAAACCCACTAAATTAATCAAGGGGCAGGGACTTGCCAAGATGATGACAGAGGGAAATGAACAAGCCTTAGGTATAGTCTGTCAGAACAATTCACCAGCATCATCCATTTCAACTGGAATTCAACATCTTCAACAACAGCAATGGTATGCAGACATTATATTCTACCTCCTCAATTTAACATGTCCCGATCATCTAATGGGCCACAAGAGAAGATCACTAAGATTGCAAGCCACTAAGTACTGCCTCATCCAAGAGGGATTGGGTTGGAAAAACCCAGATGGTCTCATACTTAGGTGTGTGGATGAAAAAGAATCTCGAAGACTCCTGGAGGAGTTCCATTCAGGATTTTGTGGTGGCCACTTTGCAGCCAAAACCACAGCTCACAAGATCCTTGGAGCCGGATACTATTGGCCCACTTTATTTACTGATGTGCACAAGTCTATTAGGAATTGCCAGAAATGTCAACTATTCACAGGAAAACAGAAGCTTGCTGCACTACCCCTAAAGCCGGTAGTAATCCAGGCCCCTTTTCAGCAATGGGGTCTTGATTTCATTGGGAAATTTAAAGACAATTCAAGTAATGGTTATACTTGGATTTTAACAGCGACAAATTATTTTACCAAGTGGGTAGAGGCCATACCTACTAAAGCAGCAACTGAAAAAGTGGTTATGGACTTCCTGGAAGGCAAAATCGTCACTAGATTTGGGGTTCCTGCTAAGATAACCACAGATAATGCCAAAGCTTTCAGTTCAGTAGCAATGTCTTCATTTTGCTTTAAATATGGCATCATCCTATCCCATTCCTCAAATTACTATCCCCAGGGAAATGGTCTGGCTGAGTCAAGCAATAAAAACTTGATGACCATCGTAAAAAAGATTGTTGGTGACAACAAGAAGGCATGGGATAGTAAAATCAAGTTTGCACTTTCGGCGGATAGAATTACTAAGAAAAGTGCAACGGGAAAATCTCCTTTCGAGTTGGTTTATGGCGTGAATGTGACTTTGCCTATTCATCTTCAGTTACCAGTG
>LPNX011235100.1:464181-481478 GCA_001517045.1 Pseudotsuga menziesii
CCAGAAATTCTAGTTTTCTCGTATGATCGATTTCCACGAAGTTCAGATCAATCACACGTCCCACAGTTGGAGCCAGATGTTACCGACTAGGCTGCACCTAGTCGATACTTTCAATGAGCCGCCAGTGATGAACAAGATACTTGTTCATATTCAGAGTTCAGAGGTCCTTTCAGAGGTCGTTTTATTTTTTGTAACGCATGTTCATACCCCCTTGGGGAAATTGTAAAAAATGTCCTAGCATTTAAATTTTTATAAAAGGCTCGGCTTCCCAGACTTAAGCATCAAGCCGACTAGCCCAGAGTGTTTTTTCCCTTGGTTATTATTGGTTGTTGAATAAACGACTAATAATTTCTAAGTTTTTCACTCACACCTCCAAAGCTGGGGTAGTTATCTTGGTGTTGCAGCCTAGGGAGGTTATTAGAGCCTTCGTGTCGGTGTTTTTCACCATGCTAGGCATTCGAATTGAGTCGTATGGACATGTACTAGGTCCCCCTAGAGTTTCGTCAATTTCCGCAAAAAATATTTTTTTCCGTTTTTTAAGCCATTTTTTAATGGTCTAATTAAAAAACTTCAGATTGCAATAAAAGTCAGATACGGAGTCCGTTTCTGACGTGGGGACACTAGTTTTCACACCCAGAGCGTCCACTTTACCCATGGGACCACTTTCTACATCGGTCGGGCAGTCGAAGCACCCCGTGAGGCATTATTTGGGCTAAAAGTGCATAAAATGGCATTTTAATGCTAAATTTGGACAAATTGACACTAAAGTCAAAATAGAAAAAAAGTCAAAATCAATTTAAAAACTGATTTGAGTGACATGGCAAAGGTCCCATGTGACTAGCGACTCATACCTCCACTCATTTGAAGACAAAGTTTGGTTATAAAGTAAGTGGTAGTGAATAAATGTGGAGAGGTGACGTCAACCTCAAATGTAGTCACGCTAATTGTGAGCATGGTTGCGCTTGCCAAGGAGTGGCCCCCATCATTTAAACATAACCTTGGTTTATAAAATAATACCAATCATTGTTTATTATTTTATGAAGGTGAACAAGTTGTTAGTTGGAGGTGACGTCAAGATTTTTCAAAATCGTGAGCATGGGATTGGGCCGCTCCCATTTAAATTTTGCCATGTAATGGATTGTTATACCAATGATTGGTGGAGCTAGCATCATGTGGACCCTACGGATTGGTGATGGCGTCACAATTTGGTGAAATCGTAAGCCTTCTTTTTGGGTCGCGATTTCTAAAGAGTGTGGACCCCTCCTATCCACGTCACGTTTGGAACCGTGGCTTATGAGATGATTTACCATACTTTGTTTATTGTTTTATTAAAAACAAGCGAATCAACATATTGGAGCTCACGCCACACATAGCCGTACACTCACGCGTGGGTAGTGAGTGGTATATTCTTCAGTCTTATTCATTGGTTGGTATGTGCTGGAAATTTATGATTCATTGAGGGAGTTTGGTGAGAGAGGTGTCAATCACCTCCTCTGTTCAAGCTCAGCTAAACTCTGACTTCATCTTCAGTATTGATGAGGCCCCCTTGGGTCTCTCTTTTCCTATTTAAGCAGGTCACCTCTCCATTGTTCATCATCAAAAGGTGGAACCTCTGCTTGTAATATTGTAATAGTTTTCTTGAAGTATTGTGAATAAAAGGCTTTGGAGGCAAATTCTGTGTGGGATCTATGGATGTTTGGATAGAGTTGACTCTACATTTGTGAGGTAACCTGTGTTTGTTTTCATGCTTGCATATGTTTGGGATTAACTTGCTTTCGGAAGGAAATGGTATTTTTGTAAAGATAAAAGGTAATTCTTGTTAGGTTACTCTTTTATTGCAAGTCGAGGAAGACTATTTGATATATGTATGATTTCATGCTTGGATCTACATTGTTGTTGTAGTCTCTTTCGGTTTAAACAGGTATTTTTTAATCCCCATTGCTAGTGTTGATAATCTTTTGCAGGAAGCTAATGCTGGAGTATTGGTGAGCGAATGTGCTCTACCTTTCCTTCAGTAAAATTTGAAAATAAGATCTATCCCTCTGGTCTCACCAAGGAAGCTTTTTCTGTCCTTTATTTCTTGCTCTACTCTGGGTTCTTTGAATTTTGATCTACAAATTTCTTAAAATTTTCTTTCGGTTTCAAACATTTCCACATTAGATCTAGCATCTAAAGTCATATCAAAGGTAGATCTGATGTCTAAAAGTTTCTATTTCTAGTCTGCTTCAAAGGTACATTTAAAATTTTAGATCTAGTTCCTTTTCCCTTTTTTCCGCAAGTTTAAAAATTTTGAAAATTAAAAAAGCTTGTTGAAAGAGTTTTTATGCATTTTAAAGTTTGATCTAACATTTTGTGCTTAAGATTTGCTTGCCATTCTCCTCAAGAGGCAAGCAAAGATCCTAGGAAGGCAAGCTTTCTAGCTTACCTCACTTAGTTGTTTCCTTGTTTTTGTAATCAGTTGTTACTTAGATTTTTTTTGTAAATTTTTGCATGCTGCCCAAAGACACTTCCAAAGTGTTTTTGGGCATCTTTCACTGACATATGCTTGCTGGTTTTTAGCAGGCCCATCAAAAAGGAGAAGGAAACTCTGCCCGAAATTAGCTTTTTCGAACATCCGGAGCTCCCAGGAGGCTTTCCCCTTAGCTAGGCCTATTTCCTTTGCATGTTGTAAGCCTTTGGATCCCAGATAACAAGGATCAAAGAGCATTCCCTGCTGAAGCATTGTAACCGATTAATAAAAACAAGTTTGAGTAGGCTCAGTAGAGCTCGGTCCCCATCCCCCTTGGGGGATTTGTGTCGGTGTCCTTTTCTGTTTTCTTATATGCTGGCAGCGTAGTTGTCTTTCCTTATCATTTCATGCTTTGTTTAAGTTGTGCAAAAGTAACCTGAATACTTACCCACTGCGCTATGCCGAAGTACCATAAGGGAAAAGATTTGAGCAGTGTAGTAATTAAAAAACAAAAAACAATTTTGTTATGCACTGCTAAGTTAAAATAAACCCCCTTGCTTTCCCGAGTACAGGTTCGTGGATAAGGGCTTGCCCGAGTACTAAATCTGGAAAGAGACTCTCGGGTTTTATCTTTTTTCTAAATCAGAAAACTTGTTCTAATTAAAATAAACCAAGACTCCTTCCCCGTATGCTCTACACCGTTGCAGCTTGTCTGATCAGTTGGTTGTATCAGAAAGGGATACGAGTTACTAGATCTAATAGGAAAATCCACACAAGTAATTTTCTTGAGAACTCGAGAGGTTGCAAAGGGTAATCACTACAGAGTCAGGGGGCTACTCTAAGCAGGTCTATCCTCGCCCTGTTGGACACTTGGTATTACTGCTTTAGCACTCAGTTCGAAGGGACTTGACTTGTTGGGCCAAACCCACAATTTACCCATTCTTTAATCAATTCATTTAATAATTTAAAATTTACCAACCGAAACACTGCAGTACTTTCACTGAGACTACACTAGCAACCCACATTTGCAAGCACTCTTTTCATTTTGGCACTGGTCTATTCTGTTCCTTTTTGCATAAGTTAATCTCGCAATGTGTCATTGAATTTTGTGTATCTAATTTGAGTCAAGGTGTTGCTAAGGTTAAATTTTGTTGACGGTAATTGGTAAAAACTCCTAGAATTAATTATTTCTCTCGTAGAGTAAAAACTTTAGATTTTACTTTTCATTAGGGTCCACCCCCCTTGGCTTCGCTAGGAGTTGGCCTAGACGGAGGAGCTGAGTATCAGGTGACAGCACTTGGCTCGAGCTTGCCCCCAAGGTTGCACCCAGTAGCTTCAAGATTTCTGCCACATTACCCGAGGTGCGAATTAGGCGGCAACAAGATGGTTACTGCAACTTCCAGGTGTGTCAATATTCAACAATCTCCTTTACATAGGAAATTATTGAATGATCACATCAACGTGTTATTAAACTCCTGTAAGGAATCTCTTATTGCTTGAAATTTTATTGGTAGTTATTGTTAGCTTTTGGGTTGCTCCAAAAGTGTTTACATCATGCTTAGGGGTGCTTTCATGTGATGTGGGGTGCATAGTGGGAGTCATGAGACCCTAGATCCTTAGTTGTATCTTAAACCTTTTGGTTGATGACCTTATGAGAGCTTTCTATAGGTGGTTGCTTCACCTTGGGCTTGATTCTAGCAGTGGTGCACTTCTTGAAGAGGTGGTTATCTTATGTGGCATTGGTATCTTCTACATGGCATGTATATTGGGAAGATGGTTGCTTGCATGGGAGGTGTACCTATCTTGGAGGATGAGCGCTAGGAACTAGGAGGAAGGGCACTTGGCCCTAAGAGAATTGGCATACCTTAAGACAATGAGCACTTACTTGAGGACACTTGGGTTGATGGCATGTTACTTAGGGTTGGTTGTGGATCTAGAAAACATATGTTAAGGAGAAGCAGACTCACTTCAGACAGAGTTTGTGCTCATCATTTTATTTTCATAATGCAAACATAATATTTTATAGTGCATAACCTTGAAGAAGTCATTTTTACATACATTGAAATGAGTACTTCCAACCTCTAGGTATGTAAATATGCAACAATTTCCTTTTTATAAAAAATTATTGAATAATCCCATCATTAGACTATTGCAAGTAATCTTTTACTACCTGAAATTTCATCAATACCTATTTTTAGCTTTTTTGTTGCTCCAAAAGCGTTTTCAACATGCTAAGGCTGCTTTCATGTAATGTGAGGTGCATGGTGAAGCCCTAGCCCCTTAGTTGGATATTAGACCTTTTGGTTGATATCTACTTTATAACAGTCATCAAATAGAGTGTGGTACTGCTCAACACATTTCCCAATGAACCTCCAACCCCCCAAGGGTCAATATAGGCCTAGAAAACACTTTTATGGCCTTCAATCTTAGCAAAAGTGCTTCATATACCTGTTGTACCTGAAATAACAGATCTGCAATACAAAACTCTAACCGACACAAATATCGATATATCACACAGATCAACCACAAGATCAAAACGCCTCAAAGATCTACCATTAATTCAACTATGGTGCATTTTTCTATCCATAAAGAATTTCCATATTGCAAATATTTGTGAGATATAATTTTTTCTATTTTTTAGGGTTTTCCTGATATTATATTTTTTGGGGTTTTTTGTAATTAAAGTACAAGAGAATTTTGATAAAAAGAGTGAAGAGAAGGGGTTATGACCTTAGTCTTTTCAACCAAAGGGAAATTAGAGGTCAAGGCCAGCGTCCCTACTCGGTTTAGCTATTCAAGATTTACCGACTAAGGCAAAAGGCTAGTAACCCAATACTAGGTCAAAGTAGCCAAAGCCCTAATTAGGGCAAAAGATGAAATCCAAGGCCAACGATGGAGAGCTCCTTCAAGAGGAAGATCTCCTCAAACAAAGATGACAAGATATCGATAAAAAACCCTAATTTACCTTGCCCAAGGTGCAAAAGCAACGTCAAACAAGAAAATGGAGAGATCTTACCGACATCAACCAAGAAAGAGAGCAAGAGATACTTCTTAAGTCCTTCCTTAGCCACAAGTTATTACAACCATTCTTAGGATCAATCTTGCAAGATAGCATAAACCCTAGGAAATTCACCATTCATCACATAAAAACCAAGCCAAGGAAAAACGTGTGCATCATTCAAGTGCTCCAATAGGCCAAGATAAAAAGTAATAAGTGCATATTAGAACCCTTGTTCTTGTTTACAAATGAAAGTTAGAAGGCTTATTTATATGAGGCTTCCTTTACTTAACTAACTTTCAAGCCTACCTTTATAAAAAGTAAAATAATTTAAATTTAGGGTTTGACACCGACAAGTCGGGGACTAAACCACAAAAGACTAAAATTAGTGATAAAATGGTGCAATTGGAAATTGGATTCGTCCAAATGAAGTAATGAGCCCGGGGAGGACCTCATTCCCCAACTAACCCCAACAATGTAAAAGTTCCCTCAATGTCCTCCCCTATAGCAAGGTAAAGCTATATAGATGAGGATGAAGTCATGGTGATGTAAGCACATACGTACCAAGTGGAGAGGTCATACAATGGAGAAGGAGGTCCAAGTGGGCATAAAGGAGGTGTGATAAACCGAGTGTGACAACCCTTACACACAATCCCCATACATAGCAAAACATAAGTGTGGCTAGGAGCCCCAAGGCCATGTGTTTTAATGGGCCCATCCCAAGAAGCACTAGGCACCAAACCACGGCACAAAAGGCCTAACAAGATGGGGGACTTCTGCCCATCAAGGGGCAATCAACAATGCCACTAAGCCAATACTCCTTAGAATGAAAACCAAGAGGACCTGCCATGACCAGGCCTTGGGTCTTAAGCCCTGCTAGACCACCACTTTTACATAAACAAGTCCATACTTGGCCTTTTACAATGGAAGAAGGCCCCCTCACTCTAGTGTATCTTGGCAAGCATGATACAGAAGTTTTAGGATGATTTAGGATGCAACACTGTACAACTATTTGTTTCAAAAGCTTGTGGAGATTTCCTTGTAAGTTTTGATCTATTAATGAAATGTTGATTTGAAGGAGTAAATTGTCTATGTATTGTGTTTATGCTTCCACTGCTCATTTTCTAGCTATATGTGTGATTACTGCTATGTGAGGAATTCAATTTATGCAAATTCAATAACAATTTATTTATTTGAGAATATAAGGCCAGCATTCAACTAGGGTCAGGAAAATTTATAGCCTCAACCATCCATAAGAACCAAGAGATAATTCATTGAGTTTAGTAGGATTTCTCCCCCAATCCAAACATGATTACAAATGAGGAAGAGACTCTTATATAGAGATAAGGCTTCAAAACTTCTTTTAATAATGATTTCATAGACTTGTGTGCCACATGTGGGCTGCAATGTGAGGTGGCCTTAATAATATAATCTGCAAAGTCGGCAATGCACCAAAAGTTCTCCATGGATAGTGGACACCTCCGAAAGAAGTGTGAACTCAACCTTGTAAGGGGGTTATAAGCCATGTGCCATCATCTTACGAAGGACCTTTTACAGTCCACCTCAATGCCATGAAGAGAGTGCCCACACACTATACCATGCCTCCAAATATGTAGAACGTGCCTTGTAAGATGTGAGATGTATCCATGAAAATGATCTTGCCTCCAGATATGCAAATATGCCTTAGGAGATGTGAAAATGCCTCAAAAGAATCATCAATGAAAAATTATGCACCAAAATGTGTGATAATGCCAACTATCTCTAATGCTTAGGCCCCATGCATGTTCTATTGGTAACAGTTCACTTTAGTCAGGTTAGGGTAAAAGGACCATTGGCATTGCTGTAGAAGGCAGGACATATGCATATAATTGTGTAACAACAAAACAATATTAAAGTATATTGTATGTGAAAAACTGTTCCATCAAAAAAGAACAACAAAGATTAAATGAATTAAGCACTTTCAAGTTTCAACGAGAAAATAGAAAATAGATACTAAAGGCTTAGGCACATTTAAATAGTTCCTCGTGTTAAAAACTGTAATGCAGGATTATGTGTTATGGCCCTTACCATCCACCATGTTCAATAGCATCCTCTGCAGAAGCATCCAACATTCCAACCATTGAAGGGTGCACAAAGACTGTCTCCAGAGATATGCCTTCAGTATATTTGGACTAAGATCAAAAAAATGGAGGCACACTATTTAGATTACTGTAAATCAGATAAAATTCTAGCTTCCTCGCTAATATATTCAAAATAGCCAATGATTACACAGATAATTGAAAAAATGTTATAAATAATTCTTACCTGTAAGTATTGTTTAGGCTGGGGAATCGCAAGTTTATTGAGAACATCATAACCAATGAATGAGTTCTGCATGATAAATATCAGCAAATATTTATCTCAGGATATAAAGATTGGATCTAAAACACACCCATGCATAAACAGGCAGAACATGAAACAGCTACGAGAAGTGGCCCTAAATATAAGAAAATCAAATATTACCAAAACAAAGAATACACAGGCCAAATAAGGATAAATGTCAAGATCTATCAAAGTTATGTGTCAGTTATAACTGCATATTGCCCAGGAAGAAAGCATACCCAAATAATAAGAACAATCCAAGTTATAATAGTCACATGCAGATCCAGCTGGAATTTTATTCTACTCGTACATGTAGGAAAATGTCGTATGACAAGGGTGACATGGCTTCTCACTGGTCAAGAGGGTGCATTAATATATTCCTTACTCTTCCATTATGATTAGAGAGGCAATCACCTATTTGTTTCATTTCATATGCTTCACATATGTCAGGAAAATCCAACTAGGAAGAAAGGTGTGCTATGAGCATAACCCTATTGCTTGCCATCCAAGCAAGGATCTCTGAGAGACCAGAGAATAGTCTTGTGCACTATGCTATAAAGTGAAAGGGTTATGGGAGCCACTGAGAAAGGCTTTGTCCTATGGTGTTGGGGTATGATTGATCATATGGCACTAACCATTGGGATGGTTGGATGGCAATACAGTATGTCCTAGAGGCAGGACTACCCAATGCATAAATAATATTGGATTCAATTATCACATAACTTAGGTGCTCGTGTAAGCTTACATTCATGCTAACTCAGATGATCTCTCTTGTACTCGTGTTTTAAAAGTGGAGAACTGCTTTATAACAAGAATTTTCAACCCAGACATGGCTGAACTAAAGGACAAAGGCACTGATTGTAACCATAATGGATTAAGAACATGATGTCAAAGAGAAAAAAGTTAATGGAACAGTTACATATAGAAAGGCACTACTGCCCATATCGATTGATGTTGATAGCCTTAAGGCTTAATTTAACTATGGAGGCAGGGCATAATATATGATTACAGAACTCCAAGGGATAGCTTGGCTGGTTTTGCCCTTTCCACTAAGTAGCAATCCACAAGGAGGTCACAAAATCCATTCCTAGGGAGGTCACAAGATCCATTCCCATCGAGTCATACAGGGTTACTAGTCACTATTGTGGCTGGCAATTAATACCACCCTCCATTCAGGAACACAAGGAAGAGGAGGGAAATCCATGGGGGGTTGACAACATACCAGCTTTCTTAGTCTAAATGGGTAAGTGCAGGAGGGTGAGGAGAATTATTTCTCCCAAAAAAGAGAAATACTGCCTGGAAAGGCTATAGTGTGGGCCTGAGAGACTGGGCAACAATCTCTAATCTTGCATATGATTGGGTTGATTGGGCTTTTATTTCTAAGATGCTGACTTGCTTGGAGTTTGACCTATTGAATTTTAGCATTAGCATGAATACTAAAAAATTTGCAGATTAAATTTAATCAAATGACAAGTGCAGTAAGATAACATTCATCACATCAACACAATGGACACAAGAGTTTTTCACTGGGGAAACCTTTAAAGGACAAAAACCCCAAAAAGCATTAGTAACTTATCTCGTAAATGAGATGACTAAAATTCTTCAAAAAGTTCCACAAAACCAAAAGATCAATTTTCCAAATTACATCAAAATTGCCCAATTAGGGCTTCTTCAAAAAATCTGACTTTTCTCTCTCCTGCCCAATAATGACAGGTTGCCCGAAATTCTTTCAGCTGCCCAGATCTAACTTCTGCCTTGTCAAACTGCTCGTCCATACACCTCTGTCTGCACTTGTCCATGCAGCTGCCCGATGTGCCCGTTCTCTGTCTGTTGCCCGTCTTTTTCTCTGCCCGGCCGTACTATGCCCGTCTTCCCTGTCTCTGCTGCCCAGCAGCTTACCCAGCTGCCTTGTGTGGCAACTATGCTGCTACCCGAAGGGCTAGCAGCTAGCCCGAGCCCTTTTGGGCTGCCCTAAGGGTCTATGCAGCCCCAGGCTGCTACAGCACCCTCATGGGTATGCCTGCATGCTGCCCGAAGGGACTGTTAGGCCACCGCAGCCCTCTCGAGTCTGCCCTTTGGCTACTCGAGGGTTGGTCATGAGCCAAACCCTCACAGGTAAGCCTGTAGCAGGCTACCCGAGGGTGCCAAGAGGGCAGTGCCCTTCTTTGGCCTACCCGGAGAAAGAAAGGAGGGTTGCCCGAGTAGATATGCCTGGATCTGAAGGTGGCTGCCCAGATCTAATGGTGGCTGCCCGGATCTTGATGGTGGTTGCTCGGATCTTGATGATGGCTGAAGATGAGGGTTTGAGGAAACCCTTAAGACAAAAAAAAGTAAGAAACCCTACCTTAGGGTTTGTCTTCAATGGAGGATGATGATGCCCTAGCTAGACTCATCCATGCTAGGGCACAATCATGAACTTTTCTTCAACCTGTGAGATCTTCAGAATAGCAGTTGTACCTGTGAGAGCAAGTGCATGTGTAATAATGAATTAGCTTGATCTTCTTTTATATCCTTGAGTCACCTGTAAGTGGACCAAAATTAGAAAGAACAAAATAATATTATTTTATTCTTTTCTAATTTTCACTTTTACCTTTAGCCTTCAAAAAGGTCATTTATGTATTTTTTACTTGTACCAAAAGTCCTTATGTATTTTTTACTTTTGCTTGTGGTCTTTTTTCCTATGGTCCAAAAGCCCTCATGTATTTTTTACTTTTGCTTTTAGCCTTTTTCCAAGTGCCCATGTGGCCATCACCTGTGGTCTATTAATTCCATTCAAAGTACATCATCATAAACCAAGAGAGTTACTAATGCTTTTATCTCACACTCTATATGACACCAAGATCAGGTACTAGGGCATCTTAACCAAGGGTAGCTAAGCCTTGGAGAAGACCCCAAGCCCATTGATCAAGGGTCAGAGTGTCGCACATGCCTAGACCAAGTCTAGGGCTTATAGTGCCTTCTTCGTAACAGACCAGGTGCCTCAGCCATAGGCTGCATAATTTGACCCTAGGTCAAATACTTGGTAACAGACCAAGCGCCTCCATTCTCCAAGAGAATCGCTACTCAGAACTAAGTTGAGTCTACAAGTACTAGATTGGTCCACATCGTGGTCCCGAACCAGATGTCTACCATTCAACAGAATGGTCACTCAACACTGGGTTGAGTCTACCCAGGGCAGAGCTAGGCCCATATCATGGTCAAAAACCAGATATCTACCATTCAACAGAATGGTCACTCAACACTGGGTTGAGTCCACACCATAGTCCCGGACCAGGTGTCCCCATTCTCCTAAGAAAATGGCTCTCGATGCTGCTCAGAAAAATCAACACTCTCTCTCAGTGAAAGAGGCATTCTCTGCCATACCAAGCTTGTCACGAAAGTACACGAACTTTGATGCTGACAGAGGCTTGGTTAAGATATCTGCGATCTGTTCATCCGTATGAATGTACTGCAACTTCAGAGCACCTCTCTGTACTAGGTCTCTGATGAAATGATACATCATTTCAATGTGTTTCGATCTATCATGAAACACTGGGTTCTCTGAAAGCTTTATGCAACTCTGATTATCGCAATGGATGATTGTTGGGTCAAGCTTTCCCCCGAACAAATCAGATACCAATTTTCTGAGCCAAACTGCTACCTTGCAGGCATCAATTGCACCAATATACTCTGCCTCAGTTGTACTCTGAGCTATGGAACTCTGCTTCCTACTGGACCAAGAGGTCATTGCTAATCCGATCCTGAAGCAATAACCAGAGGTACTTTTCCGGTGAACTACACTGCCAGCCCAATCTGAATCTGAATATCCAGATAACAATACTTCACTGCTGGAAGTATACCTGAGGCCATAAGTGATAGTACCTCGCACAAATCTGAGTACATGTTTGGCGGCTACCAAGTGTATGTGCTTCGGATCGGACATGAACTATCTTAGTACATTCACTGTGTAACAAATGTCTAGTCTCGTATGCGCGAGATACATCAGGGATCCAATAAGTTATCTATACAAAGTAGAGTCCACACTCTGTGAACTGTTGGCCGAGCCCCTCAACTTTGTCAAGTCGGTAATCATGGGTACACTCATGGACTTGAAGTCCTCCATCCCAAATCTCTACAAGATATCTACTGCATACTTTCCTTGTGTCAGGAAGATCTCTCGTGGCCTTTCCCAGACTTCTAAGCCATGGAAGTAATGCATCAATCTGAGATCTTTCATCTCAAATTCAAAGGTAAGCTCTCTCTTACACTGATCTATCAACTGTTCATCACTGTAAGAAACAAGTCATCTACATATAGAACAAGTATCAAGACATGATTATGAACAACCTTAAAGTACAAGTTAGAATCAGTTGTACTTTTGGAAAACCCCAAGCTATGGAGAAATCCATCCATCCTGGCATACCAGACTCTTGGAGCTTGTTTCAGTCCATACAAGGCTTTCTTCAGTTCACATACATGGATCTTCTTCCCATGAGTCACAAATCCTTCAGGTTGTTCAATATAAACTTCTTCCTCAATCTTATCATTGAGGAAAGTTGTCTTTACATCCATCTGATGTAACATCCATCTTAATACTGCAGCAAGTGAAATGATATACCTGGCAAGAGCAAATGTCTCATTAGTCAATGCCTTCTTTCTGAGTGAAGCCACGAGCTACGAAACTGGCTTTATACTTCTCCACACTGCCATCTGCAGCATGCTTGATCTTATAAAGCCATCTGAAAGTCACAACTGACTTTCCTGTTGGTCTAGGAACAACTTCCCAAACATCATTCTTCATGATTGACTTGTACTCTTCAATCATGGCATCAACCCATACCTATTTACTTGCTGCTTCTTCGTATGATGAAGGTTCTACACTGATGAACTGACTCATAAGACTAGAGTACTTTTGTGGTCTTCTGCTTTCTCTAAAAGTCCCTGGAGGAGCTTTATGCTTCTCGCCTTCTTGCACCATCTCTCGGTACTAAGCAGGTCTCCTTTTGGAAGGAGGTACTTCAAGTAGTTCTTCTGGTGGACTTTCAGTGTCCTCAGGTACATCTAGAATTTGATCCTCAAATTCCTCTTCCTCCCTCCGAATTTCTGAATCTGGAAACTCAAGTGGAGCAACTGCATCTTCCATTGAAAGCTCTAGTGTTTTACGAAACACAGCTTCCTCATGGAAGATCACATCTCTGCTAACCTCAATGTGTCTTTGTCCTGGTATATATACTCGATAAGCCTTCGAACAATCACTGTACCCAACAAATATACCTTTCTTACCAGAGGGTTCTAGTTTAGTCCTCTTTTCTTTTGGCACATGGACGTACACAGGAGTACCAAAAATCCTCATGTGGTCAACTACAGGTTTCTTCTTGGTGAAGACTTCTTCTGGAGTCTTCTTCCCCAAGATAGCATGAGGGCCTCTGTTCTGAATATACACAGTGGTACCTGTAGCTTCAGCCCACAAAGATAGAGGAAGATCTAGATCAGTGATCATAGCTTTAGCAACTTCACAAATCGTTCTATTCTTCATTTCTGCAACGCCATTCTGCTGAGGGTTGTAAGGTACAGTCAACTCTTTCTTGATTCTTGTTTCTCGACAGAAATCATCAAACTCGTTAGATTCACTCACCTCTGTTATCTGATCTCAAGATATGGATGTGTCTGCCAATTTGATTTTCAATCAGTGTCTTGAACTCTTTGAACATATCAAAGGTTTCATTCTTGGCCTTGAGGAAGTAAATCCATGATTTCCAAGAGTGATCATCAATAAACAAGACATAATATAAACACCCACTCAAGGAGGGTGAGGACATAGGCCCACAAATGTCAGAATGAATCAAATCCAAAATTCCTTTAAATCTACTCTTGCTTCTAGGAAAGGATTTCTTAGTGTTCTTACCTAGAGCACATCATTTGCAAATTCCTTCATGTTTTGGAGATACTTCTGGCATACCTGTAACCATCTTCTGCAATCCTGGGAGAGCTGTGTAATGAAGGTGTCCAAACCTTCTATACCAAAGTTTGCATGGATCAATTGTGTGATGTACCAAAGCATGAGTGGAATCTTCGTAAACCTTGTAAAGGCCTTCCTCTCGAGCCCCAATTTGTACTGTTGAGCTTATATCTTCATTCTTTGCCCATAAAAGGACTTTTTGTCCATGAAGAGGACTCTGTAGCCCTTGTCTTCTAAGCCAACAACAAATAGAAGATTCTTCGTTAAACCAGGTACATATAAGATATCAGCAATATGAAGAACCATATCTAAGACAAGTTGAAGTGAGGTTGAGCCAACTCCTTCAATCTTGTTAGTAGAGTCATCTCCAAGTTCTACCTGTGTGGTGAACTTCTTCTTCTTGTAACTGGTGAGAGCTCTACGGTCACCTGTCATGTGCCTGGAGGCACCACTATCTACCAACCAAGCAATATCAATGTTGGTGGACCTAGAGAGTGTTGAAACCAAGTAGTACTCTCTTCTAGGTTCTTCTTTGTTAGCCTTGGCTTTCTTCTTCTTCTTTGGTTTCGCTTCTTCCTCTTCCTCTGCTTCTGCAACAAATGCTTTAAACCTTTGCTTAGGGTTCTTCTTGGCTTGCCTGTAGTCTTTAGCAAAATGTCCAAACTCGTGGCAATTATAACATTCCACTTTTGACATGTCAGAGAACTTACCTTGAGGTTTTTTTCCCTTCTTGTGCTGAGAGAAAGACTTCTTAAACTTCTTTGACTTTGCTGCAAGTGCAAGGTTGTATTCCTTGATTACTTTGCCTGAGGTCCTTCCCTCTTCTTATATGCAATCATGCCAAAGCCTTTCAAAGGTTGGTTGATTCTCACGTCCACTGATAGATGCCATGAAGGTTTCCCAAGAGCTTGGGAGACCATCAACCACAGTTTGCACAAGCTCATCTTCATCAACAGTAATACCAATAGCAATGAGTTGATCTCTTACCTGTGCAATCTTTGTGAAGAAGGAAGCAACACTTTCATCTTTGTTCAGCTTCAAAGTTCGTAGCCTCTTCTTCAAGACTCTCTTTCGACTGGGAGCCTTCTTTTCATTTAGGTTGGACAAAGCATCAAAGCATTCTTTAGAGGTCTTCAAAGCTATGATGTTGGGCATCACCGTCTCTTTGACAAAATCATAGATGATCCTTCTAGCCTTACCTTGCTTCCTCTTGTAAGCAAGCCTGCCAGCATTAGATGTTGGCTCTTTAGTGTCTTTAAAAACAATTTCATCCAAGTCATTCTCTTCTAGAGTGGTTGTTAACCTAGCCTTCCAGTTGTTGTAGTTGGCTGAACCATAGAGCTTCTCTTCCGGTCTGAAAGCATTTACAGCCATCTCTGCAACTTAGTCAAATGTTAAGTCTACAAATCTTATCCCAAGGTCTAGGAAAACAGCAACAGTGTCCCTTTACCATGTTTTCACATGCTAAGCTCTGATACCATGTTGAATTTTAGCATTAGCATGAATACTTAAAAATTTGCAGATTAACTTTAAACAAATGACAAGTGCAGTAAGATAACATTCATCACATCAACACAATGGACACGAGTTTTTCACTAGGGAAACATTTAAAGGACAAAAACCACAAAAAAGCATTAGTAACTTATCTCGTAAATGAGATGATTAAAATTCTTCAAAAAGTTCCACAAAACCAGAAGATCAATTTCCAAATTACATCAAAATTGCCCAATTAGGGCTTCTTCAGAAAATCAGACTTTTCTCTCTCCTGCCCAATAATGACACGCTGCCCGAAATTCTGTCAGCTGCCCAGATCTAACTTCTGCCTTGTCAAACTACCCGTCCGTACACCTCTGTCTGCACCTATCAGTACGGCTACCCGATCTCTATCTACTGCCCATCTTTTTCTCTGCCTAGTCGTACTATGTCCGTATGCCCTGTCTCTGCTGCCCGACAGCTTACCTAGTTGCCCTGTGTGGCAGCTAGGCTGCTGCCTGAGGGCTAGCAGCTAGCCCAATCCCTTTTGGGTTGGCCCGTGGACTGCCCTAAGGGTCTGTGCAGCCCCAGGCTGCTACAACACCCTCACAGGTATGCCTACAGGCTGCTCAGAGGGACTGTTAGGCCACGGCAGCCCTCTCGGGTCTGCCCTTTTGCTGCCCAAGGGTTGGTCATGAGCCAAACCCTCACGGGTAAGCCTGTAGTAGGCTGCCCGTGGGTGCCAAGAGGGCAGTGCCCTTTTGTGGCTTGCCTAGAGAAAGAAAGGAGGGTTGCCCAAGTAGATATGCCCGGATCTGAAGGTGGCTGCCCAGATCTAATGGTGGCTGCTCGAAACTTGATGATGGCTGAAGATAAGGGTTTGAGGAAACCCTTAAGACAAAAAAAGTAAGAAACCCTAGCTTAGGGTTTGTCTTCAATGGAAGATGATGATGCCCTAGCTAGACTCATCCATGCTAGGGCACAATCATGAACTTTTCTTCTTCAACCTATGAGATCTTCAGAATAGAAGTTGTACCTATGAGAGCAAGTGTGTGTAATAATGAATTGGCTTGATCTTCTTTTATATCCTTGAGTCACCTATAAGTGGACCAAAATTAGAAAGAACAAAATTATATTATTTTATTCTTTTCTAATTTTCACTTTTACCTTTAGCCTTCAAAAAGGTCCTTTATATTGACTTGTACCAAAAGTCCTTATGTATTTTTGACTTTTGCCTATGGTCCTTTTTCCTGTGGTCCAAAAGTCCTTATGTTTTGTTTACTTTTGCTTTTAGCCTTTTTCCAAGTGCCCCTGTGGTCTTTCAATTCCATTCGAAGTACATCATCATAAACCAAGAGTGTTACTAATGTTTTTATCTCACACTCTGTGACACCAAGATCAGGTACTAGGGTATCTTAACCAGTGTAGTCAGACTCGGACTCGGCAAATACTCGGCTGGCTTGGGACTCGGCAAACTCGTCGACTCGGATAAGACTCGGATCAGACTCGGCAAATATGAAAAAAATAAAAATATAGAAATTTATGTGCACAAAAAACATACATAAAGACATTTCTAATCCATGTAAGTTATAAAAACAATCCTATGCAAAAATTCATTAGATCATCTCATAAAAATTTTATAACACAACATTTGACACTCCATCTTTCTATGCAAAATAGTGAAACGAAAGAGGATTCCTTGAACACATTCCAAAATAGTACCAACTTCAAACTTCAAAGTTCAAATACATAACTCAAAACATAGCTAGCTGAAAATAAAAAAAAGATAGTGTCTCCAAGTCCAAACTCGAGTCTCATGCATGACTACGAGTGGTAGATCGCCTAACATAGGCCCTAGTAGAGCTAGTACCAACATCACTAGGTTGAAAAATCAGCTGTGATGCAGGTGTGTTTGGTGTTTCCATTTCGGAAAATGGAACACCAGAGGGACCCTCGGTCTCTTCATCAAGTCAACTCAAATCAGCGGGAGCTTCATCCTCCACTACCCAATCAGATACTAGATCAATCTGATCCAATAAAATTGGATCCAAATCCTTTGCTCGCAACTGTTTTGTGAG
>LPNX011235100.1:482774-495862 GCA_001517045.1 Pseudotsuga menziesii
ACACATTTCCGCTGTGACTTCTTCAGGGCAACCATCACAAACTACGACATCTTTGCACACAACTCGAGCTAGGCGGTGTTTTAACCTGTTTATGCCTCCATACATGGTTGTTGGACAATAATTGCACTTTACTTGATTGTCTTGCCCTGGGACCACCCGAACACAATGTTCCCATGCTTTATCAAGAGGCCTTCTAGGTCTTCCCCTGGGCGCCATGGATCTGGCAATGGAAAAAGAATAAATTAAAATAAAATGATTATTTTTAATATTTATAACAAAAAATTCATAACAAAACTAGATTTAAAAATTAAAACAAAACTAAATGAATTCAAAAACTTATAAAAAATTCAAAACTTAAAAAAAAATTAAAACTTAAAAAACTTTAAAACTTAAAAAAAATTTAAAACTTAAAAACTTAAAAACTAAAAAAAAAACTTAAAAAACACATTAAAAAAACTTAAAATAGTTTAAAACTTAAAAAAAAATTTAAAACTTTAAAAACTAAAAAAAAAACTTTAAAAACACATTAAAAAAAACATACTTTTAAGTTTTAAATCATTAAATAAAAAATTAAAACATTTAAAACATTGAATAATAAAAAGTTAAACATTAAAAAGATTTCAAAACATTAAAAAAACATATAAAACTTAAAACTTAAAACATTTAAAAAAGCAATAAAAATTTATTAAAAAAAACTTTACAAAACGACATTTAAAAACATTAAAAAACTAAGTTTAAAAACATTAAAAAAAACATATAAAACATAAAAAAAACTTTTAAAAACGAATTTTAAAAACATTAAAAACTACGTTTCAAAACGTTAAAAGACTAAGGTTAAAAACATTAAAAAACACATATAAAACATATAAAAAAAAACATAAAAAAAACTTTACAAAACGAATTTTAAAAACATTAAAAACTAAGTTTGAAAACATTAAATAAAACTTTAAAAACATTAAAAAACTTTTAAAAAAACCATTAAAAAACTTTAAAAGAAACATTACATAATAGTAAATACATACATAAAAATCAAATGAAAAACAAAACATTACATAATACATTGCATAAAAATCAAACGACTAACCTCGAACTGGAAAATTGAATTCGTAGAGCAACCCGCGCTGGCCACGAACAGCAATCCGACCTCGAGCTGACCACCAACCACGAACAGCAATCCGACCTCGAGCTGAAGCTCAGTGTTGAATCGCCGGTGCTAAATCGCTGATGCGATGCTCAGTGTTGAATAGTGTACAGTTAAATAGAGCAACGCGGGCAATGTAAACTGAGGCAGTGCGAGAAAGAAAAAATCCCGTGTAAAAACCTAGCGGGAAACGGAACCACGTCCGGGCCCACTAATTCGCGGCATTTTTTTAACCGACTCCTCCATACTCGCGAGTCCGGCGAGTACACCCGAGTTTCAGCGAGTGTGGTAACTTTCAGCCGAGTTTGCCGAGTCGCGAGTCTGCAACACGAGTATGCAGCGAGTAACCGTTTCGAATGTGACTCGTCTGGACTCGCCGTACTCGCCGAGTGTTACCCGAGTATGACTACACTGATCTTAACCAACGGTAGCTAAGCCTTGGAGAAGACCACAAACCCAATGATCAAGGGTCAAAGTGTCACACATTATTAGACCAAGTCTAGGGCTTATAGTGCCTTCCTGATAATAGACCAGGTGCTTCAACCATAGGCTGCATAATTTGACCCTAGGTCAAATACTTGGTAACAGACCAAGCGCCTCCATTTTCCAAGAGAATGGCTACTCATAACTAAGCTGAGTCTACCAATACTATACTGGTCCACATCGTGGTCCTAGACCAGATGTCTACCATTCAACAGAATGGTCAACTCAACACTGAGTTGAGTCCACCCAAGGCAAAGTTGAGTCCATATCATGGTCAAGGACCAAATATCCACCATTCAACAGAATGGTCACTCAACACTGGTTTAGTCCACACCGTGGTCCCTGACCAAGTGTCCCCATTCTCCTAAGAGAATGGCTCTCGATGCCGCTCAGAAAAATCAACATGACCACCAATGGGTTTGGCACTTTGTTCACCAATGCATCAGCATTTGTATCTGTCAACAGGACCTTGTCTCCTCAGATTTCTCTACATCATTCTATAAATCAAGGTTGTCCTTTGGCCCCATATTTGTATATCTAGACAACAGATGCTCTAGGTTATTTCTTGGAGACTGCCCATATTTATGATCATATCCATGGTATTCTTCTCCCTAATGGTTTTGAGATGGTTAACAACTATTGTTTGATGACTCTCTCCTCTTGGTCAAAGTGGAAAGCATTTGTAGATGGGGCCCTTGCTTGTCTTCACACTTTTTGCTCTGCCTCTAACGGGGCGCTTGCTTGTCTTCACACTTTTTGCTCTGCCTCAGTTGCTTGTCTTCAATGGAAGATGATGATGCCCTAGCTAGACTCATCCATGCTAGGGCACAATCATGAACTTTTCTTCTTCAACCTATGAGATCTTCAGAATAGCAGTTGTACCTATGAGAGCAAGTGTGTGTAATAATGAATTGGCTTGATCTTCTTTTATATCCTTGAGTCACCTGTAAGTGGACCAAAATTAGAAAGAACAAAATTATATTATTTTATTCTTTTCTAATTTTCACTTTTACCTTTAGCCTTCAAAAAGGTCCTTTATATTGACTTGTACCAAAAGTCCTTATGTATTTTTGACTTTTGCCTATGGTCCTTTTTCCTGTAGTCCAAAAGTCCTTATGTTTTGTTTACTTTTGCTTTTAACCTTTTTCCAAGTGCCCCTGTGGCCTTTAATTCCATTCAAAGTACATCATCATAAACCAAGAGTGTTACTAATGTTTTTATCTCACACTCTGTGACACCAAGATCAGGTACTAGGGTATCTTAACCAAGGGTAGCTAAGCCTTGGAGAAGACCACAAGCCCATTGATCAATGGTCAAAGTGTCACACATGATTAGACCAAGTCTAGGGCTTATAGTGCCTTCCTGGTAATAGACCAGGTGCTTCAACCATAGGCTGCATAATTTGACCCTAGGTCAAATACTTGGTAACAGACCAAGCGCCTCCATTTTCCAAGAGAATGGCTACTCATAACTAAGTTGAGTCTGCCAATACTATACTGGTCCACATCGTGGTCCTAGACCAGATGTCTACCATTCAATAGAATGGTCACTCAACACTGAGTTGAGTCCACCCAAGGCAAAGTTGAGTCCATATCATGGTCAAGGACCAAATATCTACCATTCAACAGAATGGTCACTCAACACTGGTTTAGTCCACACCGTGGTCCCGGACCAAGTGTCCCCATTCTCCTAAGAGAATGGCTCTCGATGCCGCTCAGAAAAATCAACATGACCACCAATGGGTTTGGCACTTTGTTCACCAATGCATCAGCATTTGTATCTGTCAACAGGACCTTGTCTCCTCAGATTTCTCTACATCATTCTATAAATCAGGGCTGTCCTTTGGCCCCATATTTGTATATCTAGACAACAGATGCTCTAGGTTATTTCTTGGAGATTGCCCATATTTATGATCATATCCATGGTATTCTTCTCCCTAATGGTTTTGAGATGGTTAACAACTATTGTTTGATGACTCTCTCCTCTTGGTCAGAGTGGAAAGCATTTGTAGATGGGGCCCTTGCTTGTCTTCACACTTTTTGCTCTGCCTCAAACGGGGCGCTTGCTTGTCTTCACACTTTTGCTCTACCTCAGTTGCCATAGTCAATGACCATAAAATTGACTTTTGGTCTGTCGGTTTGGATGCACCTCCAAATTGGATTCATCATGTTTGGTTAATTTATTTGGCCTGGTGTTATTACTCAATAGTTGGGGATTCCTTTTGTACTTAGTTTGTTGCCAATATCCATATGGGATTGGTGGTTACAGAGGTTACAAAGCAAGCATCATATCTATCATCGTAAGGACCTCCGATTTGCAAGCAAGTTGACTACTGTTATCCCTATTCTTTGGGCTTCTTATGTCTATTATGTTTCTTGTTGGTTTCTCCACAAGACTCTTCCAACGGCTTGAGCAGAATTTCGGAGATTATTTGTGATCTAAGTATGGTAGAAATCGGGGCTTAACCTTGGTTACATGGAATGTTTTCAGTACCATGCCCAGGGAGGAGGGGGGCCTTGGTCTAATTGATGTTGCCACCTAGGCAAGCATGTGTGTCTTGAGGGCTCAACTACTTAACAAATCTTGTTCGGCATCAGGTTTTCTCAACACAACATTCAAGTAGAGTTTGGGGGACTTTTGACCTTTGCAATATCATCTTGTCTTCCTAACGTTTTCAAGTGTCTAGCTCCCTCATCTTTCAAACCATTTGGGTCGCCTGGAAGGCAATGGCTGGTTTGTTTCATAGGAAACAAGAGTGAAGTTGGGCCTGTTGGAACTTGGCTTGTCATCCCATATAGATTTGGAAGGTTCGGGACTCGTGTAGCTAAGCTACCTCACTTTATATCCCACATATTCAACAGGAAGGGCATCTTTTTCTAGGGGGGCATGTGGGATTTGAGCTCTCGCTCTTGGCAAGATTGGCATGCTCTTGCTCAAGAGTATGGTATTTTAGGTTCTAATCATCTTTCGATTATAGAGTTACGAGGGCTTATCCTAAAGGCTGAGCTATTCAAATTGAACATTGGAACGCCTAGACCATTTTGGAGAGATTGGAATTGGTGTTTTAGTCCACTACTTCAATACTGTCACTTCAATTATTCGTATTCGATGCTTCACCAAAGGCATCCATTACCCCTGATCTCCAATGCTTGTTGGCTAACTAAAGATTCAAAGATTTAATGGATTTGTCAGCTGCACAGTTTTTGGATGACTTAGCTTACCTATAGGATGAGAGTTTCTGGACGACTGGTGATTTACCAGGGGGTTTCGTCCAAGGGCAGGTTGGCGAAGAGTGGGTTTCTAATGACCCTTGTCCTGTATGTCAACAGATGGAGACAATGAAACATATCTTTTGGGAGTTTTTACCAGCTAGGTTGCACTAAGTTGGACTTTTAAGTGAGTCGCCAAAGATGAACAATTACTTGTTTAAGTTCTGAGTTCAGAAGTCCATTCAGACCTTCCTAGGCCCTTTTTTATTTTTTTAACATGTTCATTTTCCAAGGGGAACTGTAATAAAATGACTTAGCATGATGAAATTAAGTGAAAGGTTTGGTTTTCCTAGGACTTAGTCATTAATACATTATTCCAAGGTGTTTTTTCCTTGTTAATTATATATCGTTTTTTAACAATTTATAATTTTCGAGTTTTTCACTCAAGCCTCCAAAGCTGAAATAATTGTCTTAGTGGTTAGGCCTTAGGAGGTTATTAAAACCTAAGTGTCTATGTATATTAACCATGCTAATCATTATTTTGAGTCATTATGAACATATACTAAGTCCCCCGTAGGTTTTTTTTAATTTCCGGAAGAAAAAAAAATTTATCTGTTTTTTTAAGCTTATTTTTTAATAAGTTAATTGTAAAATTTCTCTAAGTCATAAAAGTGGGACTAAAAGGTTGTTTTTGCCATGGTGGTGCTCATTTTCTAACCTAGAGCACCCACTAACCCCTAAACCCACTTTCCTAAGTTTTCGAATAATTATTTGTCTCCAAAATTAATTATTACTCGAAAAACCCAAAAAATACCAAAAATTTGGAAAAAGCGAAAAAATTCGGCAACTCATAAAAACTTGGAAACATGTCAAAATCAATTTCCGTGAGTTGACAAAGTAAAGTGGCAAGTATCCTAAGGATTTTAGAAGGTCAAAGCTTACTATTTCCGAGCAAATCAAAGGTTGGATGTTTCCTCATGAGCTTGTGCGCACTTCTCCATGAAGGGGGTGCACTTTCCAAGAAAAGCATCATTCTTTGGCAAGTGAGTCGAGTTTTCAGAAGTTGGTGTTTTGGTTTTTGGTTTTTTCCATTGTATAGCTTTTTCCAAACTCACTCATTAGCTCTTTCCAAACAAACCAAACGCTCTCCCTTAGCAAGTGCGACCTTCCTTGAGCTTGGGCGCATCTATTTAAGAAGAGCAAGTTCTCTTCATTTTCCATGGGAAGTGTGGAACCTCTGCTCTTATTGCTCTGTAATTGTGAAGTATTTTATAAATAAATAAAGGCTTTGGAGGCAAGAATAGTGTGACTCTCTTCATGTATGTGGATGCTTACTGTTGAATTTATGAGGTAATTTGTGTCTTTTCATATACTTGTATCTTGTTGATTAACTATTGGCCTTTGAAAGAGAGACATCTTTCAGTAGGGTAAGAGAATTAGATTTGTTTATCTATTATCTTACTATTTAGTTGCATAAGATACCTTAGAGATACATGTTATTTTAGTTTAAATTCATGTTTTCTAAGCTTCTTTTGTAGTTAACACCAATTCGTTTAATCCTTCTTGTGCAAGTGTGTTTGAAATATTGTAGGTTGCTTAGCTTGAAGAGGAAGGTGTTCTAATTTGATTCTTCTCTCTTTTCAAGCACATCAAAAAGAACACAATCCCTCTGAGTCCCACTAGGAAAACTCCATAGCCCAAGTTCAAGGGCTTGATATTCTTCTTCTTCTCTCATCTAAGCTATTAAACTTTTCGGGTTACTAGTTACTTCAGCAGTGTTAATTAAATTAGTGCATAAAAATAGATCATAAAGTAATTTGATTTGCATTTGCATTTATAAGTTTAGATCTGATTTTTAAAGGCTCATTTTTATAGATCTAGCTTATAACAAGTACTTGTTGAAAACTTTAAATTTTATTGAAAAGCAGAACTCTGCATGAAGGAAAAAACGTGACTGACAAAAAATATTTTTTTATAAATTTTCGATTGATTTTTTCTTACAATAGAAGTCTCGCATATATATGTGTTATCGGGTGTATGAGTATGACTTTTCATAAAGTCGTACTCTTTGATGACTAATTAATATTTATTATACAATTTAGTTTTAATATATTTATCTAACATTGCCCTATTCTTTTAAGATGCTTTGATGACAAAGCAAGGTAATGACGAATATTGCTGAATAAACTCCTATGTTTCCCAGGAAGCATCTTCCTCTGGGCAATTCTTCCACTTAATAAGGTATTCTTTGATTATTCGCGAACGTAGTCTTCTTTCTCTAATATTGATGACAGCTTCTAGTTCTAAAACGAGCTTCCCTTCTTCGTCCAATGTTGGAATTGTCGTCTGAGCGGTTTGAAGTTGTCCCAATAATTTTTTAAGATTCCAGACATGGAAAACATTGTGAATTCGACTCTTATCTAGTAACTTCAATTCATATAATACGGGGCTAATTTTTCAGATGATTTGATATGGTCCATAAAACTTGGGAGCCAGTTTATTCTTTCCTTATTGCTTAAGTGACAATTGCTTATATGGCTGAAGTCTCACAAATACCCAATCTGCTACTTCAAACTCTCGGTTTGTTCTATGTTGATATGCTTGCTGCTTCATACGATTTTGTGCCATAGTTAAATTATCCTTGAGTACTTGCATTACTCTTTGATTCTCTTCAAGTTGACTTTTTAATGCAAGTACCTTTGCATCACCTTGAAAAGGGAAGCGCATAACCATACAATGCTTGAAAATGTGCCATTTTGGAGGGCGTATGATAGGTGGAGTTATACCACCATGCTGCAAGGTGTAACCACTGTAACCATTTGTTCTGCTTATTAGTGATGAAACTACAAAGATAGGCCTCCAAACATTTGTTAACAACTTTTGTTTATCCATCTAGTTGGGGATGATAGGCTGAGCTCATGTTAAGAGTGATCCCAATTTGTTTGTAGAATTTTTTCAAAAAATTGCTTGTGAATTTGGCATCTCTATCACTAATGATGATTTTTGGAAATCCATGTAACTTGTAAATATTTTTATAGCATATTTCAGCGATTTGTTTAGAGGAGTCAGTTTTCTTAATACCCATAAAATGTGCATATTTCGATAATCAGTCTACTACCACGAATATTTTGTCCTTGCCTTCGGATAAGGGTAACCCTTCAATAAAATCCATGGAGATTTCCTCCCACTTCTGGTTTGAAATGTGAAGCGGATGGAGTAGCCCTGGAGTCGCAACATTTTCGCTTTTGTTTCTTTGATAGGTGTCACACTCGACTACGTACTTTTGAATGTCTTTATATATCCCCTTCCAGTAGAAGGATTGCCTGGCATTGTAGTAAGTTTTGAAAAAACCTACATGTCCTGCGGTTGGGGAATCATGAGATTCTATCAATACCTTGGTCTTAACCCTGGATGTTGGGCTTAAGTAGATCCTTCCTTTATACCAAAGGATGTCATTCCTCCATTCGAATTTTGGACCCCGATTAGGATCATTGATTAAGGGACATGTGTCTAGGTCCTTGGCATATTCACCTCGGATTTCATCAACCAGTCTAGAGCTGCAACTGAAATTGCATAAGCCTTGACTTCTTCCTCTTTTCGGGAAAGGGCATCAGCAACTATATCATCCTTTCCTTTCTTATGTAGTATCTCCATTTCAAATGTAGCAATCTTTTCTATCCATTTTTGTTGTTCAGTTAACAATGTTTTTTGTTGTAGGAGATATTGAAGACTGTTATGGTCTAGACTCTGTACTTATCAAGATTTTGCTCCCTAGAAGGTATTGTCGCCATTTTGTTAGAGCATGTACAAGCGCAAGCATTTCCTTATCATATGTGGACTTCGGACTCTCTCTTTTATTGAGCTTCTAGCTTTCAAATGCTATTGGATGACCTTCTTGCATCAAAACTGCTCCTATCCTAAATCCTGAAGCATCACACTCAACCACAAAGGGTTTCGTGAAATCTGGTGTTGCTAATACTGGCATTGATGACTTAATGTTTTTCAATGCTTCAAATATTTTTCATCTTCGTCATTCCGTCGAAATGATTTTTTCTTCAATAAATCTGTTAGAGGGGCGTAATTTTTCACAAATCTTCGATAGTATCCTGTCAAACCTAGAAACCCTCTTAATTTTGAGATGTTATCTAGTTTAGGCCACTCAGTGATTGCCTTGATCTTACTTGGATCAACTTTGACTCCTTCCTTCGATATTATATGGCCAAGATTGGCCACTTCTTTTCCAAAAGTGCATTTTGACATTTTTGCAAACAATTGATGTTCTTCCAAGATGGTGAGTGCTTGATCTAAGTGTCAGATATGTTCTTTCCAAGTTTTGTTATATATGAGGATATCATCAAAAAACACCAATACAAACTTCGCAAATATGTCTGGAACAATTCGTTCATTGCAGGTTGGAATGTGGTTGGAGCGTTAGCTAAACCGAAGGGCATTACCTTCAACTCATAATGTCCCTCATGAGTACGGAAGGCAGTTTTGGCTACGTCTTTTAATCTAGCCCTAATTTGGTAATACCCTGATCTCAAGTCTAATTTCGAGAAGTACTTAGCTCCATGAAGTTCGTCTATCATCTCATCGATGAATGAGATAGGGAATTTATTCTTAATTGTTACCTTGTTGAGACCTCTATAATCTATGCACAACCTGAAAGATCCATCCTTCTTCCGACCTAGCAATACTGGAGTTGCATAAGGGCTTCTGCTCTTTGAAATAACACCACATTTTAACAAATCTTGGGTTGACCTTTCGATCTTTGTTTTATGGTGATGTGGATATCTATATGGTTTGATATTGACTGGTTTTGCCCCGGGGTCTACTTCAATTATGTGCTCAATCTCCCTATTTGGTGGGAACTCCATCAAAATCTCTTGGAAAGCCTTGTGGTGTTTTTGAATTAGCTCTTGTATCTCTGGTGGTTCGTAGCTATCTCCTTCACTTGTTAGCAACTCCATCTCTTGACATTGAATTATCTAAGTAGGTGCTCCTTTTCGAATTAGCCTTTCCATCCGATGTGATGTAACCAATTGAGTTTGGGGTGGTTGGAACCCGTACAATTTGTACTTTTGTCCTACCCATCTAAACTTGTTGAAGTGCTCTTGATGGTTAGCGAAGTAAGTACCCAATGTTTGCAACCATTGGATCCCCAATACAACGTCTACCCCTCCAAGAGGTACTGCAAAGAACTCGGATTCTAGGTTATACTCTTGCATCTGTAATTTAAACTTGTGACATTTTCCCACATTTTCAATCTTTTTGCCATCTGCTACCATAACCTTCATGTTAGGCATTGGGAAAACGATAAGTTGAATATCTTAGCAAGATTAACATTAATAAAGTTATGGGTACTGCCAGTATCTATGAGAATCGAGAGATCGTTGTTTTTGCTATGCCTCTTTAGCTTCAAGGTTTAGGGTTGGGATATCCCTGTAATAGCGGCTAATGATATCTTTGGTGTATCATCTTCTAGTTTTGAGTGCCAGTCATGCCGATTTCCTATATCCTCCTCACTTGACACTTCACCTTCCGAGACTTTTTCTTCTTCTTCGGCTTCGCAAGCACACAGCTTTTGGGGGTTGCTCCTTTGCAAACATCTATGATTAGGATCCCATTTATCTCCACAATATTTGCACTTTCCTTCCTTCATCCTCTGGGCTTCTAAATAGGGTTTGCTCCTTCCCTTAGATGCGGTGGCGTATATCTTGACGTTCCTATATTCGCTAATTGGGGGGGAGGATTCCTCTTGGAGTAGTTTTTTTCGAAGCTAATTTGAGCGGATCTTTTAATCTTGTTCTCAATGATCTTGGCCTTACGTCTTGCCTTGTCCATGGTAGAAGTATTATGTAATTCTAACTCATCCCGAATGTACGGTTTTGGTCCATGTATGTATGTCTGCAAACGTTGGTCATCAGTTACTTCTGGAACTCGAGTTGCCAACGCTTCCCATCCACATGTGTACTCATCTACACTGCCATTTTGTTGCAATCTGGTGATCTTGGCAAAGAAGTTTTTCTTAGTTACGCCTTGAAACCTTTTAAGAAGATTGTTCTTAAAGTTATTCCAACTAAAGGAACAGACCCAAGTTGTCGTCTTCCACCACATGTACCAATTGTATGCATTCCCCTCCAATTGCATGGCGACATATTTAATCTTCTCGCTATCGTAAGGTATGTTATGGATATCAAAGTATTCTTCTGTTTTATTGATCCACGTGATGCATTGTTTTTCGTCACCGCCAAATTTGGGTAATTCAAGTTTTACCCTTATTCGATACCCTTGTGTTGGGGGAATTGATATCATTGGAATGCTGAAGAAAGGGACTTCATGGGGTGGTGTCATGTCGTGTTGTCCTAGTGTTTTAGGTGTATTTGGCTCAGGTGTATTGAAGGGATCTGGAGGTGGGTTGTGGCTAGGTAGGGGAAACGAAGTGTGCGGCAGTAATCTAGCCAAGATACTATCCAAACACTCTTGACTTTTCTTTTGATATGCCTTCAACGTATTGATACCTTACTCTATTCCTGCCTTGAGTCTTGTGATGATTAGCATTAATGTGTTGTTATTTTTCTCGACTACCACCTTGAACTCCATATACTTTTTGTTGATTTTTTCGTCCAATTGGTCCAATCTAGCATTGGTATCTCTTATTCTGGTGATTACTAGAATTTTCTCCAGGCTAAATCTTGATTTGTTCTTGTCGGTTGTCTATGCCCAACCAACCACAATTTTTTCTTTTTTTAAAACTATAGTAAAAAATATATAATTATAATAATTATTATTTAGAATAATTATTATTATTTAAAACAATAATTATATTTTATTTTTATTTTTTTATAATTTTAAATTGTAATAATAATAATAATAATAAAATTTATTAGTAATAATAAAGTTTTATTATTATATTATAACAATTTTTTGTTTTTGTTTTTGGCAGGGACTCGCGAAAGGAAAGAGGATGGCAGCTAGGAGGAAGGCATGGTGTTTGGCGCAGTGCAGAACGGGAAGAGGGAGCATGGGAATGAAGGAGTAGGGGCAGGAGATGGAGGAGAGGGTCGCACACAGAGGTGCAAGGTAGGGAAACGCGGGGTGTATTTGCAGCGAGGTCGTGGGGAGTGTGGCATGCAGTCGAAAGGAGCAAGGGGCAGGGGAGGGGAAACGTCACTGGGGAATGGAGAAGGCGGGGCTGAGCAACAGAGTGACAGGCGATGGCGGTAGAGGGTGAACGCAGCGGCAAAAAAAAGGAACTGCGACGGTCGTGAAGGTTCGCAGAAAGTCGGGGAAGAGGAGGGAAGATGTCGCAGAGGAAAGGTAAATGGAAATGTGGAGGCGGGAGCTCCGTGAATGGAAACGGTGAGGAAAACAAGCAGGACTATGGTGGGCGACGTAGCATGGACAGGCGATTTGGGACTTGGACAGCGGCGGTTTGCAGCGGGCGTCCTCGACGGTCTGATACCAATGAAAAGCAAAACTCTGCCTTGAGGAAAAAACGTGACTGACATGTAATATTTTAATTATAAATTTTCAATTGTTTTTTTCTTACAATCGAAGTCTCGCATATGTATATATATATATATATGTGTTATCGGGTGTATAAATATGACTTTTCATTAAGTCATACTCTTTAATGACTAATTAATATGTATTATACATTTTAGTTTGATTATATTTTATAATATTTATCTCTTAAAAGTACTTGCACATTATGCTAAATTTTGCAATGTTCCCCCAAAGTTCCGGGACGGCGGGACGCAGGTTCGGGGAGACGCACATTCGGGACGTGTGGAGACCACCCCCAAATTTTAGAGAAATTCAGCGGGGACGGCGGGACGCGATAGTCATACAAATTTTAAAATTATGAAAAATATGAAAAATATAAATCCCAACAATAACAAACATTCATCATTCTGGAATCTGCAACCATGCAATGTAAATGCAAAATTCAAAGTTCAAACACATTACAGGATTCATCAAGATTATCATTATATTAATAATAATTTATAAATCTATTATGTATCAATATGAATCTATGACTAACATGCACATCATATTTGATAATCTTCAGATTTGACTTTTAAGTTTTAAAGTTTTAAGTGATTGAAAATGAATCAATGATACTAGAATCTAGATAGTATGATAATGCACATCAACAAAATAATTAAAGTTTTAATTTTTAATTTGAAACAGAGATTGCAAATTGCAATAAATTTAAAATGACTAAACTAGTAAACACTGAACAATAAACA
>LPNX011235100.1:496025-541868 GCA_001517045.1 Pseudotsuga menziesii
CCGAAACGCCGAAACGCGTCCCCGACCCTCCGGGACGCGTCCCCGTGTAACACTGAAATTTTGTATGTTTTAATTGATCAATCTCACATATTTGGCATAAATTTGTTGGTTGTTTTGCAGAATTTGACGAACAGCTAGAGAGGCATTCTGGTGAGGCATTCTGGTGAATTTTTCCAAATTCAAGCCATCTGAGAGCCATTCTTCCTTCTACCTTTTCTTTAGGCGCTTTTAAAGCCTCAATTTTTGTAAAATTGTGTCTCTTGATCTATAAAGGAACACAAGTATTTATTCTTCATTGTAATAACCATTAATAAAAAAGAAGCAAGTGGGCAACCAAGTGCCTGCACCCAATCCCTCCCTCAATTTTTGTAAAATTGTGTCTCTTGATCTATAAAGGAACACAAGTATTTATTCTTCATTGTAATAACCATTAATAAAAAAGAAGCAAGTGGGCAACCAAGTGCCTGCATCCAATCCCTACAGGGGGGAACCATGTGGTCTTTTTTTCTTGTATGGTTTGATTTCTTTAGAGTAGTTGTTTTCGCTTCTTAGTTAGATTTTCATTAGTATTTCTGATTGCTTTTAAAATTAACAAAACCGATCATGTTCCCGAAAACGAGAGTATGGTATTGAGAATTTTAAACAACACATGTTTGATTTAAAAAATTTAAAATTAACAAGGCTTTAGTCTCCGTATGCTCTTGTGAACATTGCAGGCCTTTGGCTGGAACGGTAGGACAATCAGAAAGGGATTAGAGAGACTAGTAAGTCTCATCTTAAAATTAATCCCCAAGCAAAAATCCAATGCTTTTTCAATATTGTTAAGAAGTGGGCAAAGTTTTCAAGTGAAGCGGGAACAACTAGAAAGTGATCATGGGGTGCCGTTAGGCTACATCCTTGTTGGTGTAGAACACAACCCCACGACTCCATCTAGCCCACATGTCACTGTTACAACCATTTTTAAGCAAATCCAAACATATTCCTCGTACCCTTTGGGTATATTTGGAATCCCATCTCCCCTAATAATCCAATGACCAATCCATTACCACATTAGTAAAATTGATCAACAAATAACCCACTCCCTAATCTACTCATTTAATAATCTTAAAATTTACCAACCAAGACAACTGCAATACTTTTTGAGACCACAACAGCGACCCTTATACATGAGCACTCTTTTCAATGGCACCGGTCTTTAATGTTTTCATGTTTAAATCAATTTATACCAATGTCATGAATAGTTGCAGTAATATGTTGATTAAATTTAAGTTATTTCACCTTTACTCCTAGAACAGTTGTTTTTCCTTTCATAGATTAACAAACTTAGATTATTTGTATAGGGACCACCACCCTTGGCTTCACTAGGAGAGAGCCTAGATGGAGTAATCAAGATCATATGGCAGCATTTGACTCTTACTTGCCCCCAAGGTCGCACCCAGCTTGAAGATTTCTGCCACGTGAACCGAGGTGCGAATTAGGGGGTAACTGGAGTGACAGTTTTCCAAGCTCTGTTGGATGTTTCTTGAGGATCAATGTTCAGCGGTGCTTCAGGACAGTGTGCATTGGCAATCTGCTTTATATGATGATTTTTTCTCTCAAGTTCGCCCCATATTTCCGGGCTTTGGCACTGTTTGAGGATAACTGCATTATTTATTGTACAGAAAATCAGGTGTGAGGCTGTCTTTGCACATGAGGTTAGCTCACTGTCTTCCTTTTATTCTATGTAGTGAAATGAAGTACGCCATCAGCTCTTGGCCAAAGGAGCTCTTTTGATAAAAGAAGCCTGCTCTTTGGACCCAGCTGAGTCTTTGGATTTTCTGTCAGCTCTTGTTGCTTTAAGGATGAGGTTAAGATCATCACTGTATATTCCCTTCTGTGTTTTTTGTACAGTTTTTGGCAAATATAAGAGGTATTTTGCAATATATATAGATATATATATGCACACACACAAGTGACCTGACCTGGTCATCAAGAAGATTCGAAAAGCTGAATAAAAGCAATTGAACTAGAAATGCAGCGGACATAAATTTTGATGGAGGCCGTTGATCAAAAGTGATTGGAGCTACAAGCATTAAAAGCTGACAAAACAATATCTGAGCTATAAAAAGAAGGTCAAAAAATCTCGCTCTTGTCCATAAGAAGTCTCCAAGAAAGCTTAAAAATAACAATATAGCCCAATTTTTGTAGTTAGGATTTGCAGGGATCAAATGCCTGGCCTCCTAAGCCAAATTCTTTAGCATATTAGAAGGGAAGAATCTGCAGCATTTAATTGTAGACAATTTAGAACAATCTTCAGGCTGATTTAGCTGATTATAAGGGGATAAAAGCCAACAGATACTAATTTTTTTTAATCTTGTGAAGGATCTGTAGCAACATAATCCTAATCTGTGGCATTCTCAGAGTAGTAATTGACCTAGGAGCAATTGACTACAGTATCAGCAATAAATATTTTGTGTCTGCTTTGTTGTATCTTTCCTTTTTAACTAGCTTTTTAACATCTAGGAGTGTTGTGGAGACTCCCATAGTCTATCAACAACTGGTTGTGCTCTCTAGTCCTGTTGACCTATTTCTTTGTCATTTGTTGTACATTAATAAAATTATTTTATCTTATTTCTCATTGTTATGCAGCTGATTCTAGTCATATATGTTTATAATACATCCATTTGTAAAAGTCTTAGACTAAAGGTGTTTCAGTTCAGTTTGTATTATGTCAGCTATATTGATTCTTCAGCCAAGAAAGAATGTTGAAGTATGTGGAAGACATTGGGAAGATGTTGACATTTGACAGAAAAGTTAGATCTCAACATTGATCGATGTCAACAAAATCTCAGTAGGGTAAGTTATGAATAATGGTTTATTGTTGGACAAATTAAGGCATATCCTACCACTTCTCTTGTATAAAAGTATAAGTCGATAATAATCAACGAGTGTCAGTTTTTTCCCATTATTCTATTTATTCATGGGCTGACTATGCTTATTTCTCTTATACATCTCGAGTTAGCACAATGGGCTACAGTCAAGTATGATATGATAATATATCCTCCTCTGAGCAAAGCTCTGTCTTTTTCAAGAATGGTGATTGAACTGATCAAGTAAGAAAACAGACAGAGACTAAAGACTAAGTGAAAGACAAAGAAGTCTGTCTAGCATAGATTAGACACCAGCACTGAGCATGCAGAGTTAAATTTCAATGCATCACATAGAAGATTCCCAAGTAATCTGGCACGCCACTGCACTTATAAACAACTTAGAAGAGAAAATACCTTCTCAAAAGCATACACTCCAAAAATACAAACCTGAGAAAAGAAAGACTCCACACTTTCACGTTGTGCAAGAGCAAATACCTGTCACATTCAAAAACTAAAGTGTTTCAGAGTATAAGGTGAAAGACTAGGATATAAGCTAGACTAAAGTATTCCACATAGCAAGCTAGAAATATGCTCTTAGAATAAGACCCATAATTCAATGAAGTCAATCTGCATCATGCATAAATAGAACTAAAACGAAAAACATACTGCTGGTGTCCAGGATATTCCTGACCGGAGTGAACCAAGAACTTCTCCTTCTTTGATAAGGCTATTTAACAAGGTCTGGAAAAAAATGCCTTCTGTAGAACCACCAGTTGCTCCATCCATTTCTTGAAGCAATTGATGTAAGGAGCTCCAAACTGAAGATAAGTTTGTCGGGATCATAATTCCTCGTGTTGCTCCACGTACCATGGCTCTAATGCGAGAAACATATGAAGGAGTGTAAAGCTGGCCACCTTCCAATTTCCCTTGTACCTGAATGCATACATAGCTTAAAAACAAAATGGCCAAAGGAACGCCCACAATACTTCCAAGATAATTTAAGACTGAATGCACAAAAAGGATTAAAACAAAAAATGGACATACACTTGGCCCCTCATCTAAGCAGTGCCAAAAAGACGACTAATACAGACACTGTTCTAATCCTATTTGATTGCAAAGAACAACATAGGTAAGAACAGATTAATTACGAATCTTGCAACTTTGACTCACAAATCGAAAGATACTTCTACATAAAATGCATGACAGAATAGTATTATTTGATAAACAAAGAACACCAGAACACAATTTTATTTAATATTAAGTCTTTTTTAATGTGGTTGACAGCACCTTTGAATGCAATCTTACCAGAGTATTAGCAGTGGTGGCCAGTGACAGCCTAGCAAAGTGACTGCTCGGTGAAAAGAATACAGAAGAATCCTGACAAGAAGTAAACACCTTGTTGCCATTACTGCCTACTCCAAGACCGGTGGAATTTCTACTCAAAATCGTGGATTGAGAACCCAACCTCTGTGACATATCTTGTGGTAGTGATGGGCTGCCATAAGCATTCATAGGAAAAGGGACAAACCCATATTGTCCAAATGAACAGAAATAATAATTAATTAAATGTGAAGATACAAAGAATTGATATGCAGTCAAGACGACTGTCATATATACAGTACCTAAGGGACACGACTATCTTCATAATAATTCTTGATATAAATAATATAATTAAGGGACATTGCATGCTCCTCCATCTGGCAACGCTTCATCCTTGAAGCACAAGACAAAACAAAAAGATCACTGCAGCTTCAAACTTTTAGTGCAATTAATGCACCATGCTTACTATTATAATATTGACTTAGTAGACATTAAGTTTTCTTGATGAAAGCCCCTTTTACCACCCAGTTTGCACAGGATGCTCAGCAGACAGAAGACACCAGTCAGCTAGGGAACCTTCAATTCCTCATCCAAATCAGGCAGTCTTCTTCCCAGTTGTATCATAAACTTCCTTTGTCATGGTAAAAGGAAGATTGTAATAATTTTGACATCCAATACATGTATAAAAGTGCTAGCTTCGTATTATGGCAAATTTGGAGTGGTTTTTCACTTAGAAGAACTTTCTAAGTTCCTCTAGGTTTTTCACTCACAACTCCAAAGCAAAAGTATGTCATAATACAGAGGCCTCAGGCTGGTGTCTAAGTCCGTAGAGTCTGATGTCAAAATTTGAGTTTGTCGCCATGTTTATCCTTGTAAAATATGACCTATTAGGTCCCTTGGGGGATTAAATATATCCGTGTGTGGTAGTATATGGTCAAGGGGGGTGTTAAACACCTTAATACACTTCATACAACCCTTTGGACACTCAAAAATCATGAAATCGAGCTAATTCGCCCCCTAGAGAGAAAATTCCCTAATTGTGGTAATTGGAAACAAATTTCACTGATTTTTATATTCTGGGGACAAAATCCATTGATTCTAGACCACAGAATTGATTTATGAAGGATTCTTGTTGGAGAATATCCCTTCTCTAGGGGGGCGCACCTCTTGGAGACAAACTCACTTGATTTGTGGTGATTTGCCTCACTCGTGCTCCTAGAGGCAGCGCTTTGTCTTGAGTTGACTCATGGAGGCTTGGAGAGGCGGTGCCTCCCTTCATGCATGTATGTTGACACTTGGAGAGGCGCCTCCCTTCACGCATGTATGTTGACACAAGCAAGCTTTCCCTCTGTTACCTACTAAGTCATGCTTAGATGGTCTTATCAAGAGAGTCGACGAAGACGAACAAACACTATTGTTTTTTTTCAGAATTCAGAAGTCAGCCAGGCCTTTTCTGGGAAAAAAAATTAATTTTCTTGTACCACATGTGCAATACCCCCTTGGGGGAGTTGTAATAAAATGTACTAGCATGGTGAAGTACGTAAAAGACTCGATCTCCTAGATTTATACATCAATCCGACTAGCCCAGAGTGTTTTTTCCCTTGATGATTATTTGTTGTTGAACAAGCGACTAATAATTTTTTAATTTTTCACTCACACCTCCAAAGTTGGGGTAGTCTTCTTGGTGATTAAGCCTAGGGGGGTTATTAGAGTCTATGTGTCAATGTTTATAAACATGCTAGGCATTTGTTGAGTCATATGAACATGTGCTAGGTCCCCCTAGGCTTTTTTTATTTTTGATAAAAAAAAAAATCCGTAAACTTAGGCTATTTTTTAATAGTCTAATTGGAAAAATTATAATTGTAATAAAGGTGTGCTTACGGATCGGATTTTGCCATGGGAGTGCTCATTTTCCAACTCAGAGTGCCTGTTTAACCCAATAACCCACTTTTCCTAAGTTTAAAGTGATAAATCTATCACTTAAGTCAAAATTCTCCAAAAAATCAAAATTAAAAAATTAATAAATGATCCCCAAATTCCTAAATCAGTGGAAAATGGTCAAATTTGATTGAAATCGGTTTCATCGGCTTCAGATGAGGTAGACGAGTCATCTCCTTGACTTAAGCGTGTGATTGAGGTTGGTGAGGAAGGTGTCAGGCTCACGCTAGTTAGAGGTTGTGCCCTCTTTTCCTCTCTCTCATGTGTGTGTGTGTTGGAACATGTTAAGTGGATAGGTGGAGTTGGGTGAGAGAGGTGTCATCTACCACTCCAGTCCCACTCCCCTTCAACTCAGTTCCACTCTAGATCAACTCTCCTTCAACTCAACGTTCTCTGCCAGTCAAGGATGTGCCCCCTCTGAACCTCTCTGGCTATAAATAAAGCATATTATTGATGATATTATTGAAGACCCTCCTCATGTCCACATAACAGAAAACATTGAAGATTTGGGGTATTCGCAAGCTTATTTCAGTGATAATATTTTTTTACAAAAGGTCTAAAGTAGAAACCATTGCAGAAGTCTATAATGAAACTTATGATGAAATCTAAGATGAGCATAATGATAATAATTTGGAAGGTTCACGGTATTGTGACCTTTTTTCTGAAGAAGATGATTATGATTAAAAGGAGGACAAGTATAGCCTGGAGCATGATACAAGTGATGAAGATTCCCTTATGTTTGACAAAGATGTTGAAGAGGATTCTTAAACATTCATGGAAAATCCAATCTGTGATATGTCTGAGGAGGAAAATAATGAACATGAATCTTTTGAATGTTTTATTGATAATCCCATCTATGACATATCTATAGGAGGGAGTATTAAATCTCTGGATGATTTTATTGACGATCCTATCTATAAGGTTTCTAGAGAATAGAGCATGGATCTTGAGGCCATGGGAAAGCTTTGTATGGAGGAAGAGCATACAGTTTGTCCATATGATTAGTCTAAACCATAGGTTAGTATTAGTAATGAAGACATAGAGAAGCAGTGTAGTGAAGAGTCAGATGTGATGTAGTCAATGTAAGATAAGTTTCAATCGTCATCTTCACATACAAAGGTTCCTTATGATTTAGAGCAGCTTGGGGCTTATACAGAGAGTTATCAATCAATAAGCCTTGTTGAACAATAAGATGGAGTGGTTGATCTACCTCATCATGCATATATGTATATTAGTCCTATCCAAGCTTGGGTAGAAGAAACCTGTGCGAACACCTATCAGTTTGGGAAGCAGTTTGATGACATTATTCATCCCTATGATTCCCCATCCAGCCCGCCCTTTCTAGATCATCGCACAGGTTTGAATTTTTAATAAACATGTCCTTACTTTGGTTGGTAACAAAAGACAAAGCAAAAAACTATAAAGTTGATCAAATGCTTAGGTGGTTACTTTGGATTTTTTATTACACCTAACCTTTTCATGTTATGCTTACAGTAGGAAAATAAGCTCCTCAATGTGAGCATTTACTTTTTGCATTGCTTTTTGGTTCAGTACATAGGAATAAAACACTCTTTCATTAGTCAGTTTTTTTCATTTCAATGAAGCAACTTATGGTTATTTGGATTTCACATAAAATTTGCGCTACTAAGGTTTTCTTGCCAAGTTGATATGTTTTTACAGAATATATAAACTGGAGATTCTGGTGTTCTCGTATCCTCTCCTTGCCTGAAGACCAGATCAAGCACACATCCCTCAATTGGAGCCAGATGTTACCCACTAAGGTTGCACCTATGTGGATTCCAATGAGCCATCGAAGTTGTGAACAAGTCCCATGTTCATCATCAGTGCTCAAAAGTTCAGAAGACCTTTAAGGACCAATTTTTTGTCCCTTTTTAAATTTTTGCATGTTCATACTCTGCGAAGATATTGTAAAAATGTACTAGCATGATAACTTTTTGTAAAGGACTTGGCTTTCCTAGGACTTGGACGTCAAGCCGAGTATCCCAAGGTGTTTTTTCCTCGTTAATTATGCAATGTTGAACAATTTTTGAGTTTTTCACCTGCTCCTCCAAAGCTGGAATGCTCATCTTGGTGGTTAGGCCTTTAAGAGGTTATTAAAGTTCATGTGACAATGTATATTACCATGCTAGGTAATATTTTGAGTCATTATGAACATGTACTAGGTCCCCCTCAGGTTTTTATTTTATTTTTGAGAATAAAAAAAATTTCCATTAAAAAATGGTTTAAATTTTTAATAAGTTAATTGTAAATAATCAAAGTGTCATAAAAGTGTGGCTAGGGGACAAATTTGCCATGGGGGTGCTCATTTTCAAATTAGAGCACCCACTTTAGCCCAAAACCCAATTTTCCTAAGTTTTAAGTGAATATTTATCACTTAAATGAGATTCTCTCTTAAAAAAAGAAAAAAGCGAATAAAAAATTAGAAAAAAGGAAATTATGGAAAAAAACGCATTCCTAAATTAGTGGGAACTTGTCCCAAACATGTTCCAGTTCAACTAAGGATCATGTAGGAGCAATTTGGGGACCAAATCGAGCTAATTCTAATCAAATCCATGAGGGGGCGAATTTCTCCTTAAGGGGGCGAATTTCTCCTTAAGGGGGCACATTTATCCATGAGAGAGCTCACCTCTTGTTGTATATGTGTCACAGAAAGAGGGGGGTGACCTACCTTGTGAGAGGTGGCACCTACCACCTTTAGTTCACTCCAGTTTTCCCCCATTCATCTCAAAAAGCTCCAACACTTGGAAAATTCGCCCCCCTTGGGGTTTGCTCTCATTTTTCCTATTTAAGCGAGCCTTTTGCTCATTGTTTCTCATGGTCAAAGAGGACCGAAAGGCTGCTCTAGTTTTGTAATTGTAATTTGTAATATCATTTGGAATAAGAAGACTTTGGAGGCAAATCTATGGTGTAATGCTTTTCATGTGTGGATGTTATTGTCAAATGTTTTATGAGGTAATACCATGCTAGTTATTTTTGCTTTGTCCTAGGCTTGTAGATCGATCTAGCTTAGAAGGCTATTCTAGCTCCTTCGTTGAATGCTCTTGCCCATTGCAAGTTCGCCCTGAGCTTTGGGATAACCAAAAGCGGAAGTGTGCACTATATAATTTTCCACATCTAATTAAGCAACTCACCTTAGTAAAAGCAACTTCCCCAAAACATACAGAAATCCGACGTAAACGAAGTTTTCTTTTTGTAGGCAAACTTTGCAAAGAAATCGAGAACAACTAGAAAGTGACCGCGAGGCCCCATCAAGCTACACTGTGACTCTATCTAGCCCATATTTTCTTATGCAGAACCACATTGGGCAAGATCCGGACATATTCTCAGTACCTCACCGTATATTGGGAATTCTCTTTTTCCCCTAATTCACTCATCATCTTAATAAATTAAAACTGACCAACTACACTGAAAAACATTTACATTTTTCAGCAACATTTTATTCTGTGACTCCATTTTCGCACTGGTTTAAACTTGCAATATCCTTATTTGCTTTCAGTCATATTATGGTGAATATTATATCTTTGTGATGTTGAACTTAATACTATATTGTGGTATCTTGTTTCAGTCAATCACTTAAAAACTCCTAAAAAACAATCCCATCCAGAATTAATAAGTTATAACTAATAAGAGCCTTAGCTACTCTGTTCTGAGGGACTACCCACCTTGGCTTCATTAGGAGTTTGCCTAAATGGAGGAGTCAAGATCAGGTGACAACACCTAACTCGAGACTTGCCCCCAAGGACGCACCGAGCAGCTTGAATATTTTTGCTGCATTAACCCCTAGGTGCGCATCTAGCGACAATAGAGTCCATGTTCTCACAAATTCCACCTAAACATGGACTATGTATGTATGCATATCAAAGAATATCACATATTGGACCTACAAATTCCACAACATATTTGACATTAACCCAAAAGTTATCATCCAAAATCAACCGTTTCACCTCCATAGCAACATCTGAGCTAGACTGCTTCCATTGGTCCCACATAACATTGATGAGTGTGGTAGCCAATGCCCCCTTCATCTCTACAAGCCACCTAAGTAGAATGTAGTAAGTTGCAAATCTAATATTAGCTAGTTTAAGCAGGCCCATTTGGCATGCCTACAGTAAATGGCTTGTGAATGGTGGTGGTTGCATATGAACATGTAAATTTTGTGATCATTTTCAATTAGCACCTGAATCTAATCAATTTTCCAATGACTTTCAATGCATTATTCAAACAATGCACTACACATTGCATACGTTACTTCAAGAATTCACAATGGAAAAATTTAGATTTCTTATTTATGAACATTGAATAAATATTAAAAAGTAAGAAGTAAAACCAGATTGTAATTAAAAATCGGAATTGTGATTCATTTAAATATAAATTTAAGAAAAAAAATCAGACTTGTCAGTAACTTGTACTCCTTTTGGACCATCATTTGTGTTGCTTTGCACACTGGGATTGAATCAATAACAACTTGAATGACATTGCATAATTGGTCTTTCAAGAACATAGTGTTCTTTTCTTGACCAAAACAATCAATGGCCTTTAGAAAATAAGGATCGAATATGAAAGAGGCAATGATGATTATCAATGGACAATTCTGACAATCGATCCAACCATCCATGACAATGGAGCATCCATCTACACTCCAAGATGCCTTCAATGATGCCATTGCCTTCTCAAGACATGCTTTCTCCTTGTCCACCAACACAATTCGAAGCTTCTCATAACCAAGTGCCTTATCCCACGTTGGTTCATCATTAATGGCACGGATCATTTGCTCAAAACAAGGTGAGTTGGCTCATTGAAACTTGAAAGGGATGCCACATGCAAAAAATAATCTCATTATTGCAACATTAATGCCTTGCCTTCCGTTTACATCAAACCTGTCATAAATGCCACCAGTTTTAGGCCTCTTCTGTGATGAAATTATATTGCTTTTCGATGCTTTTGACGACACATTTTCATCACCAAAACAATCTTCATCATCGAATAGCAATTCTTCTTCATTAGACTCATCATTGTCACTGACATCACGACATGGTCGTGAGATTGACTTGCCTACCTAACCATTAGCACTTTTTTGCTTCCTTTGTGCACTAGGGGGTTTAGTGGGATCCTCTCGTTCTCGGTACAAATTTCAAAGCCCTTCTTTGGTACCTTCATAAAATGGGCTTTAACCCAAGTATAGTTTCCTTTCCATTCAACATAACATAGGTTGCATTCTATCAATGTTGTCCTCCCTCCACCCTATGTGGCTTTTGTATTCTCCACATATTTCCATAGTGGATAGTGAGGATTTTGATGATGCTATCTTGGTAGGAGAAATAAGGAGAATGGAGAAATGATCAATTTAAGAATTAAAACAAAGAACTTAGAAAATCTGCCACGGCCCAATCTAGAAATTCAAAGATTCAAGACTCAAAACAAAGACAAATACCTCACTCCTTCAATGTTGGACTGCTTCTCCCTTATTGTTGGATTGTTCCTCCTTTCTCTCCCTTCATTGCTAGACTGTTAAGAGTCAAACTCATCATTGTTGGAACTATTGGAGTGTCTCCCTTAACTGCTAGTTGGATTGCTCTCCTTCACTGCTAGGTTAGAAATGAGGTAAATGGGGGTATTTTTGTGTGTTTAAATTGATGTTAGGGCTTTTGGAAAGGGGCCCCACCTTTCCCCTCCTCTTCTTCTTGGTTTCCGCCCATTTGACAGGAAAATAAATCTGCAGACTGTGCAGACATCCCTATTTACGAGGTACGGTGTCCCCTATGGAAAAAACATCCCCATATTTTAGGGTATGACATCCCCCATTGGGGCCATGTCACGAATTATTCATGGGACACCCCAAAAGTATTGAAATATTGTAACTTCAAATAATATTCTAAATGTATTTTACTGATGTAACCTATGGGAGATGTTTATTCCTCTGTCAAGATGTTACTATTGTATTTGGTCATCATAGAGTCATGTGGTAAAACCTCCGCTGTAAGTTGGGTCAAGAGAACCCTCTTGAATATAATATAATATTGTTTTGCGACTTCCTAAGTGAAGTCGGCCGAGTAAGTTTGTTGGGGACGACTTATTAGGGAAAAATTCAAGTGGAAAAAAGAGTATAAATAGAGGATGTGTTCCTCATTTGACACACACTCACTTGTGTATAGCGCATAGGAGAGAGAGAGATCTGCAAGGAGAAGGAGCGCCTGTTTAGGGTTTTGTCTTTGTACTTTTGATACATCTATAAATAGAAAGTTTTGTTGGGTTTTCTTCCCAGTGAGGGTTTCCCAGGATAAATCTCTGTGTTCTTTTGTGTGGTTGTGCTTGTCCTTCTTTCAGTGATCCTTTTGTATATGGTTATGATGTTATGATGTTATTAGATCTTGTATAGCCATAAAAAACTTAACATGGTATCAAAGCCACCCTGAAAGAAGTCTTTGTGCAGTTGAAACACTACTACAACTACAGCTACTAAAGATTAGGGTTTCATGCTTGAAAACCTTGGAAGACAAAAACTAGTCATGTTGGGACTTTCGCTATAACTAGATATTGGAAAAGGCTCAGGAGCTTAAACTTTGACAAGTCGAATATGAACTCTTGTTGTACCCTGTGTAAAAGTTTCAGCCTCAAATTCACTATAATATAGGATATATGATTCCTCCAACTCAGGGTTCTAGCCTCTCCCAAAATTCAGCCTTAAACAAGTGACCTAGGGAGAATTGCTATATCTCGGGCTAGGAAGGTCCAAATGAAATTTCGCAAGATGTGGCAGATAGGTCACAGACTGTAGTTTCTGTGGTAAAAGTTTCAGACTCCGAAGGTGAAACAGTGACACATGGCAGTCCATACAAGTTTGCAATGCTGAACAGTCTTGAAATACGTCACCTTGGGAAACTTCGCATAAGTCCCACTTGGTGAAACCGATTCTTCTCTAACCTGTCGGGTTGGAAAGAAGACAAACAAGCTACTGCAGGATGAAGTTTCAGACTTTGAGGAGCAGAAACTTCAGAGCTATAACAAAAACAAGATCAGTCAAATGTTGCAACAGAAACTGGGGAAAAACTAGGGCTTTCTGTTCTGAGTACTTCCCTCCACTAATCAGTTGAAAAAGGAGGACCATCAAACTCGCCCTAGGAGGGCACATCTTTTTATGGAAGAAGTTTCTCATTCTGTGGATTTTCAATTTTTGACCTAACACTACTGCCAGGGAAAACTAGGGCATCAAATATTTTGCAGTTTTGTTCACAGTTGTGGGAAAATGAGTATGTTGCTCAGCTCGCCTTGAGGAGGCGCATCTTTCTATCGAATCAGATCTGAAAGATATAAGTTGAAAAATTATGGTTTCTATGTCAAACCCTAGGACCACCAAAAGCAGTATTCCATAAAAGCTTTCAAGCAAGCATCAAGTTGAAGCAATCTCATTGGTAAGATCTATCCTCTCTATTTCCATTTGAGGTTCTCATTTTTATCATGATGACAAACAATACCAAGCTTGAGAACAAGCTTGAAGGAACCGATAACCTCTGAGTATGGAAGTATAGAGTGCTTCTCATACCTGAAGAAGCATGACCTGGAGAACTATGTCAAAGAAGAAGCTGCAAATCCAAAGGGAGATGAAGACAAAGCACAAGGACTTAATCAAAGCCAAGAGGATTATTTCCACCTCCATTAGATCTCACATGTATCATCCTTGTAGACTCATAAGGATATGTTCAATATGAAGGAAAGAATATCAACAGGAAGGTGACATTGAGGAACCAGCTGAAGAATGAAAAGATACAGAACTCAGAGACTATGCAGCCCCACTTCACAAGGGTTTCTCAAATCAAAGAACAACTTGAAGCAGTCAAAGAGAAAGCGAGATTGTTATGACAACCTTGAATGGCCTCCCACAATCATGGGACTCATTCATTCTAGGATTATGTGCAAGAAAGAAGTTGATCTCTTTTAGCAAACTATGGAAAGAATGCACACCAGAAGAAGCTCGATCCATAACAAGAGAGGAGAAGATGGGAGAAACTGTAGATCAAGCTCTCATAGTTCACTCCAAAATAAATCATAGAAAGAAGGAGAACCATCATCACAACAGAAGACAAAAGGAATTTAGAAGAGATCCTTCCAACATTCGATGCTACACTTGTGATGATAAGGGACACTACTCCAGAGATTGTCCCAGAAATAGAGGCTTCTTCAAGAAGAAGTCAAATAAGAAAAGACATCATGCTCACACTGCTGAAGATTCCTCAAGTGATGAGGAGTATGAATTCTCCTGGTGAAGACAAAGATCATACTATTATCCATTTCAGTATTTGGATAAGAAAGAATGAAATTAATGACACTCAGAACCAGTACACAAGTTCCCATAATCAGTAGAAGGATCCAGGACATAAGATCAAGAAGGAATCTACCAAACAAACAAAGATAAGTAATTGAATTGTCTTTTCCTATATATCTAGTTGCTTATATGACATTGTTTAGATCTATACATATCTATGAAATATATTATGCATGATAGAATGTTTGCATTAATGAACAATATACTACTAATATGCATGTTATGGGTAAGTAGACTATGGTGCTATAAAACACTCCATTGCTATTTATCTAGAATGAAACCTCTTTGTTGACATATTGGGATTAGTGCACAATCTCAATAATGTTATGGTAGAGATTGAAGGCATCTAGAAAGTTTTCGTGTGTATACAGGATATGGATGAATGTTGTATTGGCTAAAATAGTTGCATGATTATATCTTTATGCATAAGAATTTGTCATTATGGATATGTCATGTGAAATATTTCTAACCATGCAACTGGTGCATTTGACTTGTAGGAAAGATCACGTACAATCTCCTACACGAAAAGAAGGATGAGACTTGTTCCGAAGAACAAGTGACGACAGTTCAAGATTCACTCTAATAAACATACATGAAGATGAACTTGAAGCTCCCAGGGTCAGAGACACTGTGACGAAGAAAGAGCTTCAGAAAAATATAAGAGAGCGGTAGATCCACCTTGAGAGATGAAGACCACATTGCGCACGAGAGATAATTCAAGATGAAGAAAAGTATAACGGGAATTCCAACTAAAGTAAGAGGCCTCGGATACACTCCAATTATGTGGCACAGTTGAGTGACATCATTGATGCAGACCCTTCCAGCTATGAAGAAGTGGCCAAGGAGAAATGGAAGAAGCTATGATCAAAGAGTACCAGTTGATCATGGGGAATGATGTCTAGGATGTGGTTCTAAGACCTGACGAGAAGTTCGTAGTGTCTTACATGTGGATCTACAAGAACAAGTATACAAAGCAAGGCTCGTGGTTTCTTTCAAAAAGAGGGAGTAGACTATGGCATGACATACTCCACTAACCAAACACACTTCTCCAGTGAAGTAGAAGTATATATCGAGCAAAGAACCACATGTGCAAAATAGGCTTTGTACGAGCTCAGAAGGCACCCATAGATAAGCACATCCAGTTACATAAGGAGCTTGAAGATCACCTAAAGTGATGAATATCTTAACCTTTGCTACAAGGTTGAAGCTGGAAACCTATAGAAGATAACAAGCTCACATATGGGTGCAAGAGGAACTTTTCAACAAAGTTCAAGATATCTTGGTATCTAGTGACCTGAGATGGATACATGCTACCTATCACTCCAGTACAGAATGTTTCGATACAGAGTATAAAATGCAGAGGGAGGATGATGCTCCACTTCAGGGGGAGTGACTGCAAAAGATCTCCGAGTTCGACATGGTACGACAGGATGGACAATTTCCTGATGGACTAAGGCTTTACCAAGAGTAAAGTGGGTTCCAACCTTTAAGGTTGAATGCAGAAGACTGGGATATGTCGATGACCTGACAGTATGAACCCATTATAGATGCAAAGAGGAAGTGTTGAGGACAGAAAGAGAACCTCAAGAGGTTTGGGATCGGGTATGATCTCATGAAGAGGCTGAGTACATTGCAGCATGTTCAGCCTGTAGTGAAGCAATGTGGCTTCGCAAACTATTGCTAGGGAAAGTATGCTGTGGAAATCTTAAAAGGATTTGATATGTTGGATTGTAAAGCCATGGCCACACCCATGGATACCAACCTGAATTTGTTATCTGATGAATCATCAGAGTTAGTGGATATGACTCAGTACAGACAGATTATTGGGTCGTTGATGTATTTGACGAATACTGGGCCAGATATATGCTTTGATGTGAACATCCTGAGTCAATATCTAGTTAAACCTAGACGTGTTCACCTAATAGCTGCAAAGCATGAGATGAGGTACCTGAAAGGTATGATAGACTTTGGACTATACTATAATGGAGATCATGACTACAGATTGTATGGTTATACAAATGTAGATTGGGTTGGAAGTACCTTAGACAAGAAGAGCGCCTCAGGTGGATGTTATTGTCTGGGATCAGCCATGATCTCATGGTTTAGTAGGAAGCAATCCAGTGTTTCTCTCAGCACAGCTGAAGCAGAGTATATAGCAGCTTGTTCTGCTAGTTGTGAAGCCATATAGCAGCTTGTTTTGCTAGTTGTGAAGCCATATGGCTTCGAAAGTTGATGTCAGGTCTATTTGATCTGGAGCTCGATACCACGATGATTTTATGTGACAACCGGAGTTGTATAAAGATGACAGAGAACCCAATGTTCCATGACAAGTCGAAGCACATAGAAATCCAGTATTTTTCACATACGGGATATGGTACAAAAGGGAGCTATAAAGCTCCAGTATGTGAGTACTAATGAGCAAGTTGTTGATGTGTTGACCAAGCCTCTGTCTCGAGTAAAGTTTGAATACTTCCGTGACAAGCTTGGTGTAGTCCAAAAAGACTTTCCTCGTAAGGAGGAACGGTGATGATGATGTTGTGGTCTTTCCTCGTAAGGAGGAATAGTGATGATGATGTTACAGACTTTCCTCGCAAGGAGGAACGATGATGATATGGACCCTCCTCGGAAAGGGGGATCAAGTTGATGATATGGACCCTCCTCGGAAAGGGGGAGCAAGTTGATGATATGGACCCTCCTCGGAAAAGGGGGAGCAGGTTGATGATGTGGACCCTCCTCGAAAGGGGGGGTAAGTCGATGATGTTGCAATGGGATTGTATCATCCATGGACATTAGTCCTAAAGTGATCTGCAGACCTTTGTCTTCGTGTTGTGAGAGGATTGCATCATCCTTGGACTTATGCCCTAAATTAATAGGGATTGATCATCCCGTAATTGGATCCACGGACTTATGTCTTCTTGAGGCATGAGGATTGCATCGTCCTTGTACTTATGTCCTAAAGTGATAGGTATTGATCATCCTGTAATTGGATCCACGGACTTATGTCTTCGTGAGGCATGAGGATTGCATCGTCCTTGGACTTATGTCCTAAAGTGATAGGGATTGATCATCCCGTAATTGGATCCGCGAACTTATGTCTTCATGAGACGTGATGATTGCATCGTCCTTGGATTTATGTCCTAAAGTGATAGGTATTGATCATCCTATAATTGGATCCGCGGACTTATGTCTTCGTGAGGCATGAGGATTGCATCGTCCTTAGACTTATGTCCTAAAGTGATAGGGATTGATCATCCTGTAATTAGATCCGCGGACTTATATATTCTTGAGGCGTGAGGATTGCATCATCCTTGGACTTATGTCCTAAAGTGATAGGGATTGACCATCCCGTAAGTGGCTCAGGATTGCATCATCCTTGGACCTATGTCCAAAAGTGATAGGGATTGATCATCCCGTAATTGGTCATGTGTGTTGCAGGTTATGTTGTTGATGATGATGTTGTTGATCGAAAGATCAAGTATGGTTGCAGACGATGATGTTGATCGAAAGATAAAGTATGGCTGCAGATAATGATGTTGATCGAGAGATCAAGTGTTGCTGCAAAGGATCGAGCGATCGAGTGCTGCAAAGGATCAAGCGATCGAGTGTTGCAAAAGATCAAGAAATCGAGTGTTGCAGAAGATGAAGATCAAAGATGAAGACTCATTGTTGTAGAAGATGATGTTCCAGTGTTGAAGATGTTCAATAACTTTTCCAGTTGCTCATGATTGTTGAAAACTTCCAATGACGTATAGATGTATCACCTTGATGTTGTTGCATATGCTCTCTCTCCTTGCTCCTACAGTTGATGTTGTTGTTGTCTATAGAATACTCTTCTCGTTAAGGAGGAGTGTTGAAATATTGTAACTTCAAAGAATATTCTAAATGTATTTTACTGATGTAACCTATGGGAGATGTTTCATTCCTCCGTCGAGATGTTACTATTGTATTTGGTCATCATAGAGTCATGAGGTAAAACCTTCATTGTAAGTCGGGTCAATAGAACCCTCCTAAATATAATATAATATTGTTTTGTGACTTCCTAGGTGAAGTCGACCCAGTAAGTTTGTTGGGGCCAACTTGTTAGGGAAAAGGTCAAGCGGAAGAAAGAGTATAAATAGAGGATGTGTGTTCCTCATTTGACACACACTCACTTGTGTGCATAGGAAAGAGAGAGACATATCTGCAAGGAGAAGGAGCACCTGTTTGGGTTTTGCCTTTGTACTTTTGATACATCTATATAGAAGAATTTTTGTTGGGTTTTCTTCCCCATGAGGGTTTCCCAAGATAAATCTTTGTGTTCTTTTGTGTGGATGTGCTTGTCTTTCTTTCAGTGATCCTTTTGTATATGGTTATGGTGTTATGGTGTTATTAGATCTTGTATAACCATTAAAAACTTAATAAAAAGAACCCAACCCCATTTCAGGGATGTAGGTACATGTACGAACCCTACCCTAAGGTACACGTACCCATGAAACATAGATTCCAAAACTACATGCACAATGTAACATAACACCATCAACATCACTTGATAGTTAATTTATTTTTATTTTTTTATTATGATAAGGATGGCAGTTATCTACAACATACGGACTAGACTTTTTATTTGCTTTATCAGATTATCCATGATACTAAGCATATAAATTTTAACTAACAAACCTGATGATAATTAACTTCATGGACATTACCAGAGTTAATGATAAATGTGCTACAATAATACTTATCTAGCATTATCGCTATGCATCCCTTTCTTTTTCCAAATCCATAATTAGCTGAGGTTTAATGAACATGTATGTTTTTGCTCATTTTCGATTCTATACTAGCTCGTAAAAGCATTGTTCTTTTTGGTTCATATGTCTAAGTGTAGGTAGAGGTCTAGCCATATATCAAGAATTCCCAATTATCTTCATAGTTTGATCACTTATTAGAAATGTCATGTAAATCTCTTGATTACAATAATTAACATACTAAAACAACAAAAATAACATTTAATTCTAAGGGGAAAAATCTGGGGATATTACACACAACCTCGGGATCCCCTTGGTCAGTTCCAAGGAGGTTCTCATCAACATCAGGTTGAGAGTCAAGACCGATCACCACATCCCCTAGCCCTATAGGACTTGCCAACTATGCCACTTACAAGAAACCGAGTTGGATGAACATCTCATTTCCAAGTGTCTTATATACTATGAGATCAAAGGGAGGTATTACTTCCTTTATTGGGACTCGAGGGGTCCCTTTCCATATTCTGTCAATATCAAGATCAAGATACCTAATTCTCTTCATGGGGGAGATTTCTGGCCATAGATCATAGTGCCTGCATAAATTGCCCTACCCAAAGACCATCAAAGGGGTCACACCTTTTGCTTCATCATTCTCTTGTCCACTCAAGGTAGCAAAGAGTAAGCAAAGTCCCGTGCCACTTCAAGATAGTAGAGAGCAAGCAAAGACCCATACCACTTCAAGCAGCCAGTCCTCCATTCATAACTTCATTCCCCCAGCCTTGGATATTAGGAGTGGTGCACCTCCTCTCTCTAGTGTTCTTCCCAGCATCACACAATCAGACCCCTCAGCCTCGGTACTCTCTAGATGACATTATTAAAGAGAGCATTGGCACCTTCACAATGATTGATGACTCGATCGAGCAGCTGCTTTCTCTCTCCCCTCATTCAAGCTCAACCTCTAGTTCCGGCACAGCTTGACATCCTATCTTTGTAATTGTGATAGCTTTGTTTTTGACACTTTTACAGTCCTTTTGTACTTCTTTCAGAAAGATACTTGGATCTTCTCTACTTTTGGTAGAGTAGCAATAGGCACTGCTTTCACACTTCCACCATTTATTCACACTGAATGTACTTTTTGGGTCTCCATCAACCTGCTTATTGTGGTCACTCATCCAATATTAATAATATTATCTTAAATTATCTACTGAGGAAAAGTGGTAACAGTACCCAAGGGCAAGCTAAATCTTTCTTTCAAATGATGTCAATGAATTAAAATTCAAGTGCATCTGCATAACTTTCTTGAATATATTTTACAAAGAATAGATAAATGACCCTCCAATTTCGAAATGATACCAACGCATATTATTAAAACTGAATAGAGGCTTTGTAAAAAGTAATATAAATTGACAAACAGCTCCTTCACCTGCAATACATACTTCTTCTGCAACAGCATATAATTAATTTTTTACAGAACAATATGCAGCAAAAGTAGTCTCTTTTTAAATTAATGCTTTTATATCTAAATGAGAATGCAAGTCCAGAATGCCATACAATTGTTCCAAGGCGAGGCTCCAAAATACTAGTTAGCAATTCTGAGCTAACATGCAGTTGAGCAGCAAGATCTGCTAAAGAGACTTGACTAGACTCTTGCAATCTTTCATTGATTTCCTCAGCTACAGAGTCCCAGTAGACAATTGACAATATCTCTCCTTGTACCAGCATTAGTTCTGCATTGTTTGCAACAATACATTCAGCCTGTCTCTCAACATGATATAAGTCCACTCCTAATATATCTGCAAGTTCAATTAAAGACACTCGTCCCAATCTGCATATTTCTGCCTCCATTTCAGTTCTCAGACGATCCTGCAAAATAGGACATTAGGACTTTATAATATAAAAATGCAATATTTAAAAAAATATTCACAACATTTACTAAACATACAACGTACCCATGAGGGTCGACAAACATAAATTATACAAAACATCACCCGAGAATTGTTACAAAATTTAACTCTGGAGGAACAACAGCATAAATACTTCTTTGTGCAATGTCTTGCCCTGAATCCTGGATGTCAGTAACTGTTCATGGTATCAGAAAGCATAACAATTTTAAGAGCCCGACAGTTGAACCAGGTTTCTACGTTTGCAACACAGATTTTGCTATGGCATGATCAGCATTTCTAGTAAAAATGTTTTAAGCTGGTACCAGAATTCCAAAACTATATGAACCCGTGCAACAAAACTAATATCAAACCTAAAAGAGTAAAATTCAAGAGGGAATAAATGAACTGTTGTTCTTAAATCATGGTCTGTAGAACATGTATTTATTGTTAATCACAAATTGGTAACTTGTATCCTTCTCTGCCTACTAGATGACCTATATTTTATAATGTATTGATTCTGCTGGTGGTGACAACAGGGACCTATTCTGCTAAGCATCAGAAAGATGTGAATCACAGTATGGGCGACGTTGTACCACATACAGCATGGAAATTTTTGCACCCATTTTTGCTCCAGCTGTGCTGTCAGAGTCCAGAAGCCTATGCCTCAGAAGATGTCAGTGATGAGAATGCCAAGAGATGACAGCATTTTAAGCTAACATGCCACCCCTGAGGATTCATTATGGTTATGCTTTATATTGATGTTGTACTTCCCCATATCTCATGTTACACTACAATGATTTGTTTTGACGAGTATAGCTGGTAGTAGTGGTCATAGGCTAACGAGGATAAGAGGTTTATGTTTTGTTTACACACCAATAACCAAGACAGCTCTTGGTATTTACAGGGATTACCTATTCTTTGGCTCCATACTTTACCCTTTCCATCTAATTCATACCACTCCACCTTGTGTTACAATCCCATTGGCTTAAGGACCAGTATAGATCCATCCTAAACACGGATCTATCAAGCACCAAGAGGCATCCAATTTTTTATTTTATGAGCCAACATAAAAAAATTAATTACTTTTTATTTTTGGTACATAACATGGCAACGTTACATAAAGCTGCACATCTCCCCCTGGGGTTGCTCCCAGTGCCAACATGGTCTTTTCCTTACATGGTCTTCTTAAAGATGAGGTTAGGTGCAAGTACTGGGTGACTTTGACAGAACTGATTCCCTTAGTAGGGCATAGAATTCCATACCCTGTCCACTCAAAAGGGCTTTAACAATTTCTGTTCATTTTATTCCAGACATTTCGACTTGACCCTCGCAGAATGCTTTAAAAGATTGCCCTCAAAAGGCACAATTTGAAAAGATGATCGCAATTTCGAACTATTTTAATTCATTTATCTCTCAAAGTCGCCCTAATTCCTACAATTGAAGGACAGTTACTGATTCTAAATGATTTAAAAAGCTCGCAATTTTTCTTAACCTATCTCAATTTTGGTAACAGAAGGCGAAATTGGGGTTTAAGTGTTGGCCTTAATAAAATTCCAGTTGCGATGGTAATCCAGGAAGGAACATTTCCCGCCATTAATTGAAAGGTAATTCATCAGACTAGTTAACTGGGATGGCAGCAGGGCAGTTTAAAGCAATGCAAGTGATTGTATATAAGCTGCATAACAAATGCATGATATAAGTAAAACCAGGTCATTCGATACTTGGTTAAGAAATTTATTCTGCCATGACTGTTTGGCATATTGGTAATTCATTGGAGATGAGGAAAACCTGAGTGATATATTCTTTGCCGGAGACGGTATGGAGCAGATCAGAGTCGAGCAGCTCCAGCTGCTGAAGAGTATTGACCAGTTCCACCACATTTCTCTCCGACAACCTCACGCTGGACTTTGCTTCCTGTGCTGCTTGAAATTGTCTCTGCAATTCCGCAAGTTCTGAATCCATCCTCGCAGACGAGATCTGTAAGGGTCTCTGTTTAATCTCCTACGCTCTGTGTTTTGTAACACAATTCCCACTATTTGTTGTGGTTGAATGGAGTCCGAAATTCAGCATGAAAATATTGACACTGCCCCTTTTAAATACCCACTATTGGTTGTGGTTGAATGCACTTCGAAATTGAGCATGAAAATATTGACACTGCCCCTTTTAAATAGGGAGCGTGGTTTCATAAAATGAAAACAACGATAACGAGTGAGAATCTCCAAATTGGCAAAACATATGTTCGCTACTTTATGATTTGTTTTGAGATGTTATATTAATTTGAAAATCTCCAAATTTCAAAATTAAGAAAATATTTTGTTTTTGAAGTGGAATAATAATTATGAATAGAGTGTGTTTGTGAGGTGGAATAATAATTATGAATTGAGCATGTTTTTAAGTTGGAATGATAAAAGGGCCATTAAATTTAAGTTGAAAATGTATTTGTTGCATGTTAATTAATCTAATAAGAGTTAGCCTAATGGGTTAGCTTAAGTGGATGAGAGTTGTGAGTTGTAAGTAAAAGGTCGCGTGGTCAAATCCTTAGGTGGCTATGCATAAATATATAAGGGCCTAACATGATGGGCACCGACAGGGTGAGGCCCCTTCAAGTGGGCCCCCTAGGAATTCTTCACAAGGACGTAGCAACCCCTCTCTGGGGTTGTGAACCACATTGAAAAAAAATTAATCTAACAATAGCTACAAGGTGGCAATGTCCTTGCAACTAGTTGAGGAAGATTTTGCAATTTGTTGTTGTTAGTCAGCACGTTTGAAGCTACTGCTGCATACAAATAAGCAAATTGCAAATGGGTATCAAGTTTGATATATTTGTATCTTTCTATTCAAATCAACCTTCAATTGCAACTATGTTTATGTAGGGAAATATATTCATCAATAGGAATACTTTTTTGGTGCTGTAGAAGTCCAATTTCATTTTCCTAATAGCCTATAATGGACATTTTAGACATAGATTCTATTAAAAAAAATGCAAAAGTTACTATAAATGAAAATAAAATGCTACATTTTCTTTGGTTGGACCAATGCTATAGCTAAACTTGTATTTAAGAGATATATCCTCCTCAAAGCTTTGCATATTCATGGATAAATATGAAAACATTTTCATTGCTTTCCTTCGTTCTTATTCGCCCTTTCATTCATTAAACTCATGTCCAATAACTAATCAGCATAACAGAGTGTGAACAAATACGTATGGTTCAACCAAAATGTTCAAATAAAATTTCACATTCAACACAAACAACGTTTAACCCATAAATTTACAGAACTTCAATCACAATGCAAATAATAATAATGCAAATCCTCAAGAATCATTTCATTCATTCATTTCATAGAAATTCATAAAAATAATAAAGTTGATACAAAGCATTAGTTACTTATCTGAATAAACGATAATTTGATCAACTAGCTACATGTGAGGCACGCTTCACCCAACCATAGGCCACCTTATTCATATATCTCTTAGCAAAGAAACGCACCCAAGCTAGGACTTTGAATTCACTAGGAGAAAACTCTAATTTAACAAGAAAAAAAGTACACATGTTGCAAGGTATATCTCCACATAGTATCTCATAACTTTGGCACACACCAAACCCACAATAAATAATGTAAATTCTTCTTCCATGATTAGGAACTTGGCACCAACCAATTTCCCAACAAATAATGCAGACCCTTCCTTGGTTTCTATTCAACCACGTAATAGTGAAACCCTTCACTACGGTACCTTGGGCATGCCACTATTAATAAACGCCATGGAATTTTAACCAAGGATCCAAGGTTTCTATTCACCCTTTCAACTAATTAGGTTCTATTATAACCATTGAAAATATAACTCTAAGGGAACCTCTTAGTGAACTTTGAAATAGTGTAAAGGATAGTTCTTGAGACCTACCCTTTGCAAAGTTCATTGTCTTATGTAATGGGCAAAAGAATAAAAACAATCATGTTGCACTCCACTCACAATTTTAAATGTAAACTCGAGGTCTATACAAACTTGAGAGGTATTTGTGCATTATATGTGCAAGCTCCATACATGTATCTATTTACAAAGACAACTTTGTTCATCATAGGACTACAAAGGTTGCTTAAATTTAGTACACAATAAAAAGAAAGTAATATAATTGAAATTTAGAGTAGCTTAAACAACAAACTCTACAACAACACAAATTTCCGGGAATAAATGGGAATAAATGAAACCAAACATTTGAGGTACCTTGCAGGTTCAATTAAACAGCTTACCATGATCTCTAGATCATCTTCTTCTCGTGCATACTTTGCATAGTTTCCATACACAGAATCCTATCATTGGCAGAAAGCAACTATGGAAATCTATTTTTCTTTATATGCAAGCCCAATTATATGGACTACAAGTCTCCTTATATTGAAGCTTATCATTGCAACAAGCCCAGCTCCTACGCTGATATCGATCGTAATTGTACTTGTCCTTCCAAACCACAACAACAATGAGTATCAATAGATGAATAATATTTGAGCACCACCTTTCACCTAGCTCAACCCCATAACCAAGATGAAACCCTTACCAGAATCAAATGGAAGGATGGACAAAACCATATCCCAATTATAATTAGAAACAAGCAAAAGACACAAGAACACAAAAAGGAAGACATGATTTCCTCAACTTCCAACAATGAACACCATAGAAACAATTCTAACACAAAATGAAGGACTAGACCTAGAAGCACTACACCCACGAGGTACAAACAAAGCTTGTTTTGGGAAATTACCAAACAACTCACATACGAAAACAAAAAAACATAAGGCATTAAACACCAATACCATATGCAAACAACCACTTCAATCACACAAGGTATTAAACATAGATACCATATGCCAACAACCAATGCCCTGCCTACTCTAAAATATAGCAACTATGAAAGTCTTAAACCCCAGGAAAATCGCACCAAGATAAAAACCAACAAAAACTCAACTAGAAAATCGTTAAAAAACCTAATATGACCAAAAGCACATGGAAAATTGGCCCCAATGGCATTTTTTACTCTATAACTATGTCATTTTTCCACATAGACTAAGGCATTAAACAATGCATGAAGGAATCCATTTTACACCCTTTTCAAACTAGCTATCAATAAAAACAACAAATAGAGGCATCAAAATTACCTTTTCCATGCTTAAAACTTGCAACACAAGTACTACCTAGAAGTCACTTCCCCTAGGTGTCGAGAAGACAAACCTGCAACCACCAGACACCATCTGATTCTGCCAAACACCATGCCACCAAGCAAAGAGGATCGATCATGAACTTCACCTCTACCAACCCACAACCAACATACAACAATCAAACCTGCCACATGCACATGTCACCAAGCAACAAAACCAGTCCACAACACAACCAGCCACATTGCCAAACAAAACAAAAAATCCACAAAATTCACCTATGCCAAGCTATGGCACCAAGCAACAAAACCAACCCAAATTTCCATGACACAAAGCAACAAAACAAATCTGCATGACAACCGCCTTCTATCACAAATGACCAGGAAACATTTACAAGACGACTCTGCCAGACACCCACGACAGCAGGCAACCAAAACAATCCAAAGGAAAATCGCCCTCTACGACAGATGACAAGCTAACATGCACTAGTATAAAATGAGAGATAAATTACCCAAAAAAGCGAGCAAAATCCACATATAACTTACCACTTTTGATTTGACAACCACTAGTGGCAAATTAGCGGTCATTGATCACACAACCAAAACAATGGTCATATTTAACTTGGGCATTTATAGCATATCTTGTGGTCATATATTTGGTCGTTAATTTCATCGTATATTTGGTCATTAATTATGATAATTAATGACCCAGTATATGACCAAATACATGACCACAAGATAAGCTATAAACGACCCAAAAGTAAATAAATTACACAAAAAAGCGACCAAAATCCACATATAAGTGACCACTTTTGATTTGACAACCACTAGTGGCAAATTAGCGGTCATTGATCACACGACCAAAACGGTGGTCATATTTAACTTGGTTGTTATAGCTTATCTTGTGGTCATATATTTGGTCGTTAATTTCATCGTATATTTGGTCATTAATTATGACAATTAATGACCCGGTATATGACCAAATACATGACCACACGATAGGCTATAAACGAACAAACTAAATATGACCACATTTTTTGTTGTGTGATCAATGACCGCTAATTTGCCACCAGTGGTCGTTTATATGTGGATTTTGGTCGTATTTTGGGTCATTTATCTCTATTTTGTAGTGGTCATTTATCTCTTTTTAGTGGTTTCAGGATATATACAAGGTACGGAGGAATCGAACCACCAACTTCCTGCTTATAAGGCAGGTGTTCTTCCATTGAGTTAGCACCCTTAAATAGAATATATTATATAGTTTCACATCAGTGATCTAATATATTTTATGTCAATGGAGATTGGTCATCTTAAATTAAGCCTTTAAAGACTAGTCATCTCCAATATGAAACTACAAACCTAGTTCATTAGTTAACCAGTTCAAAAATTTACAATGTAATAAAACATGATAAGTTGAATCTACCAGTAGTCTTTTGTTCATCTTGCATGTATGCAAATGGATTAATCAATTACAATCAACCTCACAAATATGTTTCTTAAAGATAATATAGTTACTCTTTTTGCATAAGAAGTGAACACAAGTCTAACAAGACATGAGAAAAGGATCATATTACTACCACGAAAGACTATGAAAACAACTGTGAAAATATAATTAAAGAAATGAAAAATACAAGGATGTTAATTTTTCAAAATTGTACAAGTTACAATGATCGAATTAAAAGGCACAACCTTAGATGTGCAAGAAGCTTTTGTAACCAAATGGAGTAAGATTCCAAAAATCGTTGGTGATTACACTCCTCGCAAGCCACTCCTAGCATGCATATTCCAGCCCAATGCTTGTTTGGCTACAAACATCTAAGCAACATAGAAACCACTTGTCAACAAATAGAACATAAAGAAATGGATTTCAACAAATAAAACGTATCATTTATCCAGGTCCTCTTCCAAACAATCCTCTATCCTAAGTTTTCTCATATCAACCTTGAATGTCAGGGGAGCTAGATCTAGTGGACCTTGATACATTAGTGGTATTACAATTTTCACTCCATATTTTGGATCCATGCCCAATGTACATTCTTATTCCATATATGCTCTATATTTCTAGAGTTTGGTTTTCATGCTTTAGCTTACTTAGATCAACGATATTGTACTTTGTGCATCTTACTTTTCATAGGATTAGTCCTTGCACTTCCACTTTGTATTGACATCATTGTGTTTGGAAGTCCCGTTGACCTAATTTAGTGGTCATTTAATGGATATTGATAAAATTATCTTATATTATCTAACATTTGGGAAATATTTATAGTTTCACTATTAATTAATTTGCAAAGAAATTGAAACCTATTTCCATCTTTACTATCTGATAATCATTTATACCATATTACTCTCAATATTATCATACCAAACAGGTTTTTAATTGAGAAAAAAGGCCAAATACATAAATAGTTTTCAAGTCTATGGCTAACCATACCTTCGTTGATTTTCAAGACCTCGATACTCTAACTACTCTCGTTTAGCTTGTTGTTTGGATTGGTCTATCTAGTTCATTAATGGTTGTTAATAGAAAAATATATCATCTTTCACAAAATTACCTTTCATCGTACACTATAGTAAAGTAATATATATGGCCAACCTTTAACATATTTAATGATAAATATAATATTTCCAAATATGCAAAATCCAAATACATCATACAACAATTAGCAAGCTTAGTTGTGAAGTAGATTACCTGCCATAAAATGCAGCCGAGGGAAGTGTTGTCCAACCATGCACATCACATAAATTGACATTGACATCGACAGTCATAAGCAAGTGGAGTGCAAAGCTCCTCATCCCTTGTTATCTAAAATGTTTGCACCCTTGTCCTTGTCATTTACTTTCGAAAGAAGCTAGGTGTACAAATTTTCCTTTAGTAACTTCTACATCAACCATTCTCAAGTCTTATCAAAGGGAGAACCTTTTATTGATCTCTCCATCTCTAGTCACTCTTCCTCACCTCTTTAGTCAGAGAGCACATCATATCTCTTATGTTACAACTTGCATCTTCATCAAGTGAAAAATATATGTGTTTTATAAAAATTCATGTACAATGATTTTGCAAATTGTAACTAGAACAACATTTCACCTACGACCTCATTATATGTGTAATATCCAACAACCATCTCCTGGGATGGACCCACACAATATTCAAATTCACGCACTTCACTACAATCCAACCTGTTGTTGTACGTAACATAGAAAGGTACTCTTCCATTAGTATGATGAGGGGCTTGACATCGAAGAACGCGTGGGCCTAAAACATCTGTTGAAACCTCAATTTCCCTAAACATACAAGAAAACATATACTTGTGGATATCCTTTATGTCCCCCATGTATGTACATGTTATTAAGACCCACAACAATCGATATAAAAAAATAATTCCATATGATTTCAAAAACAATGTCAACATTTTATATTTTTGTTTCCTTCCTTTATTTACTTATTTTCATTCTCATAGGCAAGCTTCTTGTGACTAACAAAATGGAGAGCGACAATGGCCTCCATCCCTAATATATCCATATACTACTAAACAAGACATACCTTGGTCTCAATTGCAAGTTTTATGTTATACCTTGGATCACCTAACCACCTATATTATGTTTCCATCAAAATCCGAGGGGGCAGAAATAAAACTTGAAACTTGAATATGATTCTGCTAAGCAACATCATTTTTAAGATCTTTACTAGAAGTCTCTCCATTAATCTCCCTTTCTAAATCAGCCCTTCTTTATTCTGGTTATGCAGCGCCAACGTGTTTTGGGCTCCCCAGCTTTTCTAGTTGATCAACGATGAACAAACATATCTAGTATTTAACCAGTGGGTACTCCTGCATGAAAGTGGCATAAACTCTCAATGCACTTTACTGAATAAAGTAAAATAAAGCACCTACACAAAGGGAACCCAACCTTGATAAAAAGCAGTAGATTGCACCATTGAAATGTGTATGAAGTTACCTTACACCTACTAAAGTGTTAACAAGTGGTTTCTATTCAACTTAAGCCACCTCAAACCGAAATATAGGTACATGTTTCAAAGATATGTAAACGTTTTGAAAACAATGGTTTCAAACATTTTAGGAAATTGAGAAACAACGTATTTTTATATAAAGATGTCTTGTAAGGGAGGGAATTTTTATCTAGTGTGTTTTTGAAGACATCACTTTTTTAATGTATTGTTTTAAGTTCATTTACTATCGTTTGGCTATGGGGATCACCAACGCCTAACTTTAAAGAAATGAAAAAATGTCCCAAGGACATGAACACAAAATATTGATTTGTGATACTGTAAGGTTTACTTGAAATTCCAAAATATAAAGAAATGAAGAGAAACACAATCATGAATTTCCATAGGAATTGGTCAAAAATAAATATACCTTTTACAAAAATACGCTAACTAGGTGTTGGATGGGATATAGAGCAATAATATGCAATAAAAGATACTCATTAATGAAAATGTGCATAGCGAGCATGAACCTGGACATAAAATCCAAAACCCCTTATATAAAACATAATCGTTATACCCATAAATTGAATGGACTTTAACCAATCTCTAAAATGTGTGTTGTTAGATATGCATTACCTCCTGTAAATATTTCAAAGAAGACATCCTGGCCATAACCATTCTAAGGATAACCACTCCTTTCTTAATGGTTATGCATTAATTTAAAAATCAAGAATATGAAGGGAATGACTATTCTAGACATCTATTGGGAGTGGATCTATATCAAACCTGCCCAAATAAGGTCCAAAAATGTTAAATTATTTTGTTTGAAATAATTTGTTCTTTCATCCAATGAATCGATAAATGTGGGATTCCTCCATATGTTTTATAAATCACAACGATTAGACTCTCAAATAAATAGCAGAATACAATGCTCCACCAAATTCTACAATATGTAAGGGCATGAACCAGTTGATCATGGTTTAAGAAGCACTAGTGTTTATTTATGTGCTCCAATTAATAGACTCGACCTCAAATCAGATGTTGGTAGAGTGTCATTTTGTGGCACTTGAGATGCATACAATAATCACATATTGACTTATTAAAACCACCTTCAACAACTTTATAGATAATTGTATCAACCTATGGTGGAATTTACCAAGAATACCCTAAGAGCATCCGACCATTGATTGAAAAATATCTTAGATGAAATTGCCAGTACTATATCTTAAGAATTGGGAGGAGAAGTGTACCGAATTTAATTGGAATCAACACAAATTTCCCACATGATGGAATATTTTCAATAAAAACTTGACCAAAATGCCAAATTGGCACACTCGGTAAGGTACCCACATCATTAGTAGATAAGTTCAACCCATGGAGGTGTATGTGGTGCTATATTCAAGTTTAAGGGGTTAGATAATCCAACTGCAAAGGGCTCATATAACCAACCACTAATTCAAGAATTATCACAACTGTTGATGTACTTGTAATTTCAGAAGATATTTTGATGTATATTATTAGTGTATGTTGTTGTACCCCCATTGGGGATGTGTGTTACCCCTTTACAAGATGTCTAAATTGTGTCTAGACTCTGAGGTACAACCTCCATTGTAAGTCGGGGCAATAGTCCCCAGTGTAACATCATGTAATATGTACTTGTAGTATCTCTAGCAAAAGTGGGCCCCATGTGAGATGACATGTAGGCTCGAGTCTCATATTTGGTCAGTGACCTTAAAGGGTATAAATAGGGAGGCGCTCCCTCATTTATACACACCTCACACTCTCAAATTCGCATGAGAGAGAGAAATAGTCAGAGGAGAGATAGATAGCTGTTGAATACTTCTTATTATTGCTTTTGATAATCTTACTATTCTGAAGAAGTTTGCGGGGTTTTCTCCTTTATGGTTTCCCCGGTGAAAATCTTTGTGTCTCATGTATATTTTATATCTTATGCATCTTGTTGTACTTGTTATTCTTTTAGATAAATATCCTAGATAATCTAATCAGGTCTTAAGAAAAACTAACGTGGTATTAGAGCCTCTTTGAAAGAAGGCACTATGCAACTGCAGGAACTAGGGTTTCCTAGTTGAAGGTGTTCTCTCCATAGATCATCAAGTAAAGAGGGCTATGCTAACTCACCTCAGTAGGGCGCATCTTTTGGTGGAGACAATTTCTGAATTGGAGAAGTTTCATTTTTTGCTCTGTCACTGGTGCCGGGAGGAACTAGGGCATCAAGTATAAGAGGCTTCCCACCTCAGTTTTTAGAAATTGACCTAGATGAGAAAATCACCTTAAGGAGGTGCATCTTTCTATCCAAGCAAAATTCACAAACTCCAAGTTTGGAAAATTAGGGTTTGTCTAACAAATCCTAGGTCAACCTGCTCCGGAACCTGGACGGACACCTTAAATCGGTAAGATCCAAATATTTACTATTTCCATTTTAGCTTCTCATTCTAAAAAGATGACTCGCCATACTTAGCTTGAGGACAAGTTTGGAGGGGATGATAACTTTCGAGTATGAAAGTACAAGATCTCCCTGATCCTTCAAGAAAATGACTTGGATCAGTTTATCTCTAGAGATGTTCCAGAACCAGAGGGAGATGAGGCTAAGGATGCTCATAAGAGAAGCTTGGATAAGGCTAAGAGAATAATTGCAGATTCTATCAAGGATCACCTCATAGGGGATGAGGTGATCCTTGAAGACACCAAAGGAAGTATATGATGCTTTGACAAAGATGTTCGAAGGGAAGAACATCAACCGGAAGATGACTTCGAGGAAACAATTGAAGAATGTGAAGATATAGAACTCCGAGACTATACAGTCTTACTTCACAAGGGTTTCTCAAATCAAAGAAAAACTTGAAGCAGTTGAAGAAAATGTCGAAGAAGGAGAAATTGTAATGACTACCCTTAATGGTCTCCCTAGATCATGGGACTCATTCATTCAAGGGATTTGTGCAAGAAGGAAGTTGATTTCTTTCAACATACTTCGAGAAGAATGTGCACAAGAAGAAGCTAGACTTGTGACAAGAGAAGAAAAGATGGGAGCAACTGAAGATCAAGCTCTTGTAATCTACACCAGAAAGAACTTCAAGAAGAAGGAGAAGAAGGAGGACTTTCATCACAACAAGAAGAAAGACAAGAAACCGAAGAAGACCAAAATTTAGATCTTTCAAATGTTTGATGCTATACTTGTGATGAAAAGGGACACTTGGCAAGAGATTGTCCCATCTAGAAAAAGAGACACCATGCTCATATTGCCGAAGATGATGAACCAACAAACAAAAGATTCAAACAAGAGAAGGATTATTCAGATGAAGAGCATGTGCTAATCTCAACACTTATCGGCACTATCACACACGGAAGCAATGATTGGCCCATGGATAGTGGAGCTTCCAAACACATGACGAGATACAAGGAATCATTTGTCGATATGTCTGAACATGAATCACCTCAAAAGGTGAAACTTGGGGATGATTATAAATACCCCATAAAAAGGATTGGCAAAGCTTCATACAAGTTTGACTCCGGGAAATCGTTAAAGATGAAGGATGTGCTATATGTTCCAAGATTGAAGAAGAATATTCTCTCCATATCTGCATTAGATGCAAAAGTAATTAGGGTTTCATTTGTCGATGGTCAAGTTCTGATGTGGCCCAGAGGAAAGACAATAGAGGATGCAACACTGATTAGAGAAGAAGACAGAGGCTTGTACAAGTTGAAGGGACAGTTTGAACAAGCATTGGTTTATGAGTCAATTGAACCAAATAAATTGTGGCACATAAGGCTTGCACATGTGCACTATAGAGCACTGCCAATGGCAAGCAAAGCAGTCTCACGATTGCCAGAGATCCAGGAAAAGCATGAGGGCATTTGCAAAGGATGTGCAAAAGGAAAGAATGCAAAGAAGACATTTCTTATTAGCGAGAGCAAGGCTAAAGGAATATTGGATATAGTACACTCGGATGTATGTGGACCCATGTCTTTTATCTCATTAAGCAAGTATGTGTACTATGTTTCCTTTATATATGATTTCTAACCTAAGACTTGGATGTATATTTCTTGAAAGAGAAAAGTGATGTTTTCAACAAGTTCACGGAATATAAAGCCTTGGTCGAGAACCAGACAGATAGGAAGATTAAGATTCAACAGTCAGATAATGGCGTCGAGTTCACTTCGGAAGAATTCAAGGAACTCTGCAGAGAATATGGGATTAAGAGGGAATTGAGCACTCCATACAATCCTCAACAAAATGGGGTTGCAGAACGAAAGAACCGAACCATAATGGGAGGAACGAAAGCAATGTTTCTTGACCGGGATATTCCTATGTACCTTGGGAGGAGGCAGCAAGAACAACTATGTATGTACATAATCCTACTCCTCGTCGAGTATTTGACAACAAGACTCCTGAAGAGCCTTTATCAGGAGTGAAACCCGAGGTCAACCATCTGAGAATATTTGGTTACCCGGTGTACATACATGTCCCAAATGAGAAAAGGACCAAGCTCGATCCTTATGGGAGGAAGGGTGTATTCGTAGGATACAGTGATACATCAAAGTCCTACCGAATATACTTCCCAGGATTCAAGAAGATTGACATCAGTAGAGATGTAACCTTTGATGAAGACTCGACATACTTTAGATCTTGGAGGACTCCTATCTAGGAAGTCGAGGAACCTGAAGAGACGAGAATCTAAGACATGGAAATTGGAGAAGCAATTCTAGAAGACCTTGAAGATCATGACATGAAAGAACCACAAGAGCCGGTAGAGATATTCCTTGAGAATGACTCCCATAAGAGGAAAACATTAACATGGGCGTGGGAGCTCTTACGAGAAGCTGAAAAGTATGGCGCTCCAGAAGGAATACATAGAGAGAGAAAGAGGGAAAATCCATACAATAACTATGTGGCCCTCCTGTGTGACATCATTTATAAAGAACTTCCCACCTATGAAGAGGCTACAAAAAAGAAAGAATGGAAGGATGTGATGATCAAGGAATATCAGTCGATCATGAAGAATGATGTTTGGGAGGTTGTTCAGAGGCCGAAGAAGAAGCACGGGGACTTCACTTAGTGAACCTCTCACATAGCACATGCGATCTTGGGATATTAAAGAATACCCTTAATTTCAAGAGATATTGACCCAAACTCTTTTTGTTGAAACCCCCTCCCAATACTTAAAACCTCCTCCCCACCCCGTTTTTTGCCTCAATACTTATAAACCACCCTACCCACCACCACCTTAAACCCCTCATCCCCCCAATAACTGCAATATATTGGTTCAATTTTTGATAATTTTAAAACCCACAATATGAACTAACGTGATAGGATATTGGTCAACAAGTGAAGCCCCCATGAGAAGAAGTTTGTCGTGACTTCAAAGTGGATCTACAAGATCAAGCATGCTACATATGGCAGCATCAAGAAACACAAGGCAAGGTTCATAGCATGAGTCTTCTCACAGAAAGAAGGCATAGACTACAAAGAGACATTTGCACCCGTGGTGAGGTACACTTCCATAAGGACCATACTTGCTTTGGCAGTGGTTCTGAAACAGAAAGTACACCAGATGGATGTCAAGACAACTTTCTTGAATGGTGTAGTCAAGGAAGAAGTGTACATGGAACAACCACTGGGATTTGAGCCACATGATATGAAGACCCATGTGTGCAAATTTAAGAAGGCCTTGTATGGTTCGAAACAAGCATCAAGGACATGGTGCAACAGGATGGATAGGTTTCTGATGAGCTTGGAATAAGGTAGATTCTAACCTCTACTTTAAGGTGGAAGTTGGAAGACCAATGATACTCTTACTATATGTCGATGACTTGTTTCTAACAGGCGATGAGGAACTCATTACAGATGCAAGGAGGAGACTTGCTACAGAGTTCAAGATGAAAGACCTAGGTATGATGCACTACTTCTTAGGCATGGAGGTATGGCAAAGTGAGGATGGAATCTTCCTTGGGAAAGGGAAGTATGCAGTGGAGATTCTGAAGAGATTTGAAATGTTGGACTGTAAGACTATGGCCACACCTATGGAATCTAACTTGAAGCTTCTGAGTGATGCTTCATCCAAGATGGTCAATGGCACAATGTATCGTCAAATCATTAGCTCATTGATGTATCTGACGAATACAATACCAAACATATGCTTTGCGGTGAACACCCTGAGCCAGTTCCTGACGGATCCGAGACAGGTTCACCTGATAGCGGTAAAGCATGTTCTGAGGTACCTAAAAGGTACAGTGGATTATGGGCTCAAATATGATGTGAATTGGAAGATCAACCTACACAGTTATGTTGATTCAAACTGGGCAGGTAGTTCCACTGATAGGAAGAGCACCTCAGGTTACTACTTCAGTTTGGGATTTGGCATGATCTCTTGGTTCAACAGGAAGCAATCATGTGTGGTGATAAGTACAACCGAGGTAGAGTATGTTGCCACTTGCTCGGTTAGTTATGAGGTAGTGTGGCTGCGAAAGCTACTATTTGACTTATTTGATCTCCATTTGGATGTGACTTGCATATTCTGCAACAATCAAACTTGCGTGAAACTGACAGAAAACCCAGTGTTCCATGACAAGTCGAAGCATATCGAGATCAAGTTCCATTATATCAGGAATATGGTGCACAGAGGAGCAGTGAATCTCCATTACCTAGCAACGGAGGAGCAGATAGCCAATGTGTTGACCAAGCCTCTTACGAGAGTGAAGTTTGAGTACTTCAGAGAAAGACTTGGTGTGATCCAGATCGAGATCCCTCGAAAGAGGGAGTGATGTGTTCTACCATAGCTAGAAAGACAGTTTGTCTAAGCGTAACATCTTGGTGAAGTTCATAGGTTGGTTAGACGTAATCAATCCTGTAGGTTATCCTTGGATGTAACATCCTGGCGAAGCTCGTAGGTTATCCTTGGATGTAATTAGTCATGATACAAAGCATATTATCTCACACGAGAAATGTGATAGGTTATTTGAATGTAAATATTGAGCCCTGATGTGGTATGCAGGTTATTCAGATGTAATATGCTCTGTGGGTCATCTGAGTGTAAATACTGAGCCCTGGCGTGGTACACAGGTTACTCGGATGTAATATGTCCTGAAGGTTATATGAACGGAAAAGATCCTGGACGTAGGTTGTTTAGATGTAATCGCTTGAGGTTGACCAGAAGAACGTAAAAAGGTCTTGGTGTAGCAGGTTGTTTGGTTGTAATTATTCCTACCATATATATGAGATATATGAAGTTCCTGTGTTGAGATGATAAGGTCATGAAGCACAAGAGGTGCACCTAGGAGGTTTTTTATTAAAACGCCTGTCGATCGTAGGTGCTTTCGTTGTTTGTTGTTTTGACTTGTGGAGGACAAAAGAGATTATATGGATATGACAAGATGAAGGTAGAAGACGTAGGATATTGTCGTGGCAATGTGAGGCAACGTGAAGAAGATCCTGGACAGATTCTACCTGAAGTCTTTCTCGATATGTGATGAAGACCTGATAGAGGACTAGGCCTACATCTAGCATGAAAAAGGTTTGGCATTGTAGAAACTTTTGATGATAGATAGTATGGTATGATGATCAAATTATAAGAATATGATGGAATCAACTATGATGAAGACTCTATGAATATGTGATGATGACGATGTGATGAAGTCCTGACCATATTTGTTGATGATTGTGTAGAGAGAGTACCTTCCTAGTTAAGAGGGAGTGTTGATGTATTTGTAACTTCAAAAGATATTTTGATGTATATTATCATTGTATGTTGTTGTACCCCCATTGGGAATGTTTGTTGCCCCTTTACGGGATGTCTAAATTGTGTCTAGACTTTGAGGTACAACCTCCATTGTAAGTCAGGGCAATAGTCCCCAGTGTAAAATCATGTAATATGTACTTGTAGTCTCTCTAGGAGAAGTGGGCCCCATGTGAGATGACATGTAGGCTCGAGTCTTATTGCTGGTCAGTGACTTGAAAGGGTATAAATAGGGAGGTGCTCTCCCTCATTTATACACACCTCACACTCTCAAGTCCGCATGAGAGAGAGAGACATTCAGAGGAGGAGAGACAAATAGTTGTTGAATACTTCTTATTATTGATTTTGATCATCTTACTATTATGAAGAAGTTTGCGGGGTTTTTTCCTTTATGGTTACCTCGGTGAAAATATTTGTGTCTCCTGTATATTTAATATCTTATGCATATTGTTGTACTTGTTATTCTTTCAGATACAGATCGTATATAATCTAATCATATCTTAAGAAAAACTAACAACAACAATACCCAACCGATCATTGTGTTTCCAACCTTGTGATATGCAGTAGACTAATGCAGTGACTTTATTACATTGAACGCACTATCCTATGTGTCTTATTAGATCATATTATGATCAGTGAGAAGAATATACACTGTTGTGATATGCAGTACACTAATTAGTTAATATCATTATTGCATTGTAAAGCTCCTAGAAAGTTGTACAAAAGCTCAAGTGATTTTAAAGACAACATGTTTAGTCTCTTTTGATAGAATATTCTTGTTAAGAAGACTAAGATTATCCTCTATTGAAGCAAAAGGTATTTTATGAATTGCATTATAATATATAACCTTACAAATTAGACAACAAGTAAGTGTGCATAAAAAATTGTCACCAGAAACAATATCCTTTCTCCATATCTTGACTCCGATAACAATTAGTCTCATCAATTAGAGATGGATCTTTAATTTATTTGCTATTAATACAACTTTGTACTTTTTAAATTCTTTATCATCCATCTCACCATGGAACAAATATGAACAAAATAAATACAAAGCACTTTGCAATTCAAGTAGCATCCAAACACCACTAAAATGTTGAAGAGGAAAATAAAAATGGCTCTCCAAAACAACATGCTCTGCGTTTACTCAAACTTCATAGTGCACTATAAGACAATCCCAAACTTGATAGCAAGAAGGAGGTTGGTTAGTTAGTGTTGTCTACTAATCACTTACATGATTCATAAGAGATTATCGTAGAAATAAGAACTATTGCAGGCCAAAAAATGGGATAGTTGTGCAAATTAGGCACTAGCTTCTCAGATAAGCAAGCAACATCCTGTAAGTTGTATAGCAAAAAGTCACATCTAACTTAACATACAGGAAAAACAAATATAAGATTAAGCATGAAATCATAAAATTAGAAAGGAAAGATAATTAAGAACATGCAATTGGAATTTTAGAGACCATAACAACAGATAAACTAACCAGTCAAATACAAAAGAGAACACGAAAGTTCACAACTTATTCAAGTTAACAACAAACAAGTTCAGTATAAGAGGTTGAAGATCGTATCATAATTTGTTGTAATTAATTCATAAATGCATCTAGTGTAATTTCATGTAAATATGGTGGGCTATGATTGGAAAACTGAACACGGAAACAAAATCCTACTACATAGTGTGTCATCCTAGTGCCACAATCCACAAGATATCCAAGTTGCTCATTTGTCCTGCAGTTTATATAATGTAAGTGAGAAGTAAATAGTAGATATAACTTCAAACTTAAAATTACTTCTTTATTCCATCCAACATATTTTTTATTATATGAATAAAATCGAAATTAGTGAGATCACTAAGACATGTCCACATGAAATTTTTAACTGTTTGCATTGTTTGGAAACCAAGGGGACCAATTATTTGTCCCTAACCAACCAAATAGACCTAAAATTCATTTATTAATGGAACATTAATAAAGGTGTGGGATCCAGAGCTAGCCACATGCTATCCATCATCAACTTAAACCAATCATCACCAATAAGAAAGTTGTATGTTACTCATTGGTTAGTCATATTAGTAATAATAGGGTCCCGAGTGGTATGGAATAAGAGGCTAGGTTGGTTTCATGCTCTAGGCGCTCACACCCTGCCCCAATAAATTGAATATGTTCCCTATTGGATGGATCGATTAATGAGGAGTTGAATGAAAGGGGGTTGGCCTGCCATCCCTTATTTATACTTGCTTCTCTATCTGGTATGGATGCCAACACCACCATGTGGAATACCCTATTGTTGTTTCTATTGTCCTCCCTCTACCTTAGGTGGTACTTGTTGAGGGATATACCCTCAATACTCGACCATATCTAAATATATACTATATACTCGTATAAATACAACATAAAATAACATGTAAATATATAAAATACAAAAAGAATCAATCATCCTATCATTCTAATCATTTTTATCTACCACATATATTGCCAAGCAACCGGTTTTTAAATGTTTGCATGAAACAACAAGAGGATGCATCAACAAGTTCACTCTAAGTAAATGAAATTTGAATAAGGAGCATATATTAGATGAAAATTGAACATTCTCTCCTTTTAGCTATCGGTACACCCCTGTTCAAGATTATTTTGATTGGATAAGGATTACAAGTGCATGATCAAGACCATGCCATAGGCACATGTGCAATCAAGATAACCAGTTAACCATCCTAAAGATTCCATCCAATATATTCCAACTGACAAAAATAATATAGGTCAGCAAGTAGATAGTTTTTTTTTAAAGTGTGGTAACTCTGATGACAATAGAATTTTATTTTGTAAACATGATGTAAATTAAGCCTCTTATGCACAAGTATAACAAAAAGTGGAGGAATTTATAAAGTTGATGTAAAGATCAGAATCCAAATATGTTTAGTGTGCCCCCACTAACTAGATAATAACATATTTATTTAATACCAATCTAGATCGTTGTCAATTTGGAGTGGAATTGCTGGAGGGATACGAACTTGTGTTGTCGATTAGTCGGAGTATCCTGATCTTCTTCACGGAACTTGCAAAACTGTTGCTGAATGTTTGACCTCTTTCAGCTGAAGTGTTGCTAAGTGTTTGGATTACTACTGCTTGTATTAAGGCCTTCTTGGCTTAGAGGTTTCATCAGACCGTTTGATGACCAAGTCCTATGCCCTTGTAGATGACTGTTGTAGGTAGCAAAACCCTGTTCAACTAACTATAGATGACTTTGGGAGTTAACAACAATCTTTAGGAAAGGAAAGAGTTCTTGTAGATTGTTAAATTCAATGAAGCATATGACCATCATCCTGCATGAATTCAAATGAGAAGAGAAGGTTGTAGAAGAGAGAGAATAATTTAGCATAGATTGATCAATTACTCATGGCAAAATTGTACACACATAGAGAACAAATTGGAAATCTGATTATATTCATGAATCAGTAAATAATATGGAATACGTTGGTTGTACATATAGGATAATTTGAATTCCTAAGATAGGATTCAAATCTACCAACTCAGACTGACTCCGGAGCTAACTCAGTGTGGGAAAATCACCACTAGAGCTCACTAATGCAACTCCGGACAACTAAGTTAGTGTACAAATCAATTAACTAATGAGGGTAGGTGAGAAAAAGCACCCATACTCCCTTAAATCATGTAAACTGGTGCTAGGCTAACTTATTGTGATCTAACTGATGGTAACTGGAGCATAACTGAACATAACTGATTACCTACCAAGGTCAACTGAAGGAGACTGATGGCGACACTCAAAGTGGGTTCCTAAATTATAGGGATCAGTCCCTTGGAACCTAAACTCATGCAATCATGTGCAACAAGTGACACATGTCCCCTAGGTGTGTCCCCCATGCACTAGTGGAGCAATGAAGGCCTCCTAAGCTAGGAAAATAATCAATTAGACAATGCACTAGTACAAAATGAGGAATTAGCTACTAGGTGACTGAAAATTCTAGTCACCACATGTTTTCCAAGTGATTTACTACTAAATATGAGCAATTTTGATTGACTCAACTATAAACGACTAAAATTAACGACTAATTTAGTCACCAGTTAACAAATATGACTAGATAATAAGTGACCGAGTTAAAAATGACTAAAATAAATGACTAATTTAGTCACGACATAAAAAATGACTAGCTAGAAGAATATGAATTAGTCATTCTTAATTGTGTCATGGAAAATTGCAAATTTGGCAATGAAGTGTAATTTTTGTAAGTTGTCTACCTTCTATTAGTAATATTAGTGCCATGCACCTCGATCTTCATAGATCCAACAAAGCAATTGCATGAACTTTTAGCCTTATGGGGGCTTTTATGGTTCGCAAAAAAAAAAAATCTCTAGCTTTCTATTTGTGGCGAATCAAAGGTCATGATAATTGATTGGTCAAGAGGTATCAACAAGTTGCAGTCGCTGAGTTATATATGATTGTTGGTTGAAAAGGATTGGGCTCCTAAAGAATTGTTTTCTTTCTTTATCCTTCAGGCACGTACCTGTACAGGGAGTTCAATTTTGATGCGGACCTATTGTGTTGAATACTTAGGCTAAGAGGACTAGATTTATAATTAATTTGTCTGAATCTAAGAAGATGCTTGAAGACACATCTAAGAAGAGTAAATTGAATTGGAATTCAGGCAATTCTAAACATGGTGATGAGATTGGTGTCGGTGGACAGAAATTGAAACTGACAAATATTGGTATTGAGCTTCACGTTGGGTCTCCACTGCCTTCAGAATGGCATCATTAATGTTTAGACCTTCAGGTTTGTTCTGTGTTTTTCTTGATTATCTATTGTGTTTTTTTTCTATTCATGTTTTTTTTCTTTGTTGTGGATGTGGTGGAGATGAAATGGCTAGATCATAATTCCCTTACAATAACAGAGGAATGCTACACCTGCAGATGCACTATAATAGGCCATAAGGATCAAATCTATTATTGGATATCCTGTGATTTTCACAAGTTGCAGCCCCGAAAATAGGCCAGACCTACCCAGGTTCATAATAATATTGCTATGTTTACAGATAAAACTCGGGAACTAGCAATTCAAGGGTTGGTAGACCAAAAATGTTGTGTACAGGATTTCAGATTAAAGGTTATAATATATAAGAATTTCCTCGCTTCAAGGTTCAAGGGAGGGACCTAGACTCTTTACTTTCCCTACGGGACCCCTTCCAGAAACACTTACGAGAGGAGTTGTGCAAGTATTTACCTGCTGTTGCACCTCTTTTTTTGTAGTAAAGTATAATGATTTCCCAAATACGTCTAAAACTACGTAATCTGCTTAATATTGTTATATTTTTAAGATTCATGAGCAGCCCCCAGGAATTGTAAGACTCATTGATTAACTTTGGGGATTACAACAATCTCATACGAAAATAAGCCTTCCATTACTCGAAGAATCCAACCTTTTAACAGACTAATTCAGAATATATTTTTTTTTCAAAAAGAAAAAAGCTTGTCCTTGCTATTCTTAGAAGAATCAAAGGTCATCAGTACAATCATCCCATAAGCAGGTTACATACCAAAACAGCCCACAAGAGTTCTGCCGGGGGGAAAGGCATAACAACAATAAAGAAAGATCCCATCAGAAAATTGTCTCATCATAAAGTGATGACTGTCTTCTCATCCACATCTACCGAGTGCCAAAGGGCTCTGAACATCATTCTAAAAGTGAGCGCTCTTTCAATCATAACATATATGAGGGAAATGAAAAAATCCCTTTATCATGCTCAGAAGAGCTGAAAAGTGTCATGAGAAACCAAATGGTTATCAAAATATTCCTTAACACTGCCTTTACCCTAAGGAAAAGAGAGTGCAGATTTAGAGAGACGGTCAGCCATTTGATTGTGCTCTCGGTAAATGTGAGTGAAAGACAAGTCTTGAAAGATAGAAATTAGCTTTTTTGTCTCCCTACACCAATGAACCAGATCAGGTCGGGAGAGAGTAGTCGATCCCATCGCCTAATTGATGATTACTTGAGAATCACCATATACATGGGATAGGGGGATCCCCATCATTTGGGAAGAGAGAAGAAGTGCCCATAAGCTGAGCAATTCCGCTTTGGTGTTAGTGCCATATCCGACCCCCAACGAGAACTCCAAGTAGTGGGAGTCATTTAAATATAAGCAGAAACCTACACCAGCAGTCATACAGTTTAATGCACCATCAATGAACCCACAGGGAAAAACCTTGCAGGGGGGCTTCCCCAAAATTATGCTTCTTGTTTTTTCAGTAATAGTCAGAGGAGGGAGAACTTGTACAGAAGTAATAATTTGTTGAACAATATTGAAGATGTTCCTTCGTTTCCCCTCAAAAATTGCCTGGTTGCGCACCTTCCAAATAATCCACATCATATGAAAGGGAAGCATAAAGAGGTGCGAGCTTCTTGATAGTTTCTCAAACCAACCATTTAACATGTCCCCAAGAGAAACATATGGTGAGCAAGCTGGGAGGTTGAAATGATTACACACATGTTCAGCCACTGTTTTCCAAATAGTGCAGATGGAGAAAAGGTGCTCGACTGTCTCCTCGTCCGCACAACAAAGAACACAAATACCTGGTCCCGATTTACCTCTTTTCTGTAAATTCTCCCAAGTGAGGATTCTGTTCCGGAGAGCTAACTAGATAAAACATGATATTTTATTTAGAAGGGCCTTGTTCCATAGATGGGAATCGACAGGATTTGTAGCCGGAGGCGAGGAAGATCTAACAATACAATCATATCTGTTCCTGGCAGAAATGGAGCCCGATTTTTTGTTGTAAACCCATACAAGGTCATCAGGACGATCAGTGAGGCGAATACCAGCTCCAGATAATCCCTCAACATATTCAGTCCAAATTGATTTGAAAGTGCCTCCAAGATCAAGATCATCGACGGTGAACCAGTAGCTCTATGCATTTATAAGAGAGTTATGTGCCTGAGAGAGATTGCATATATTCAAATCCTCCAGGTAAGATCTTAGATCCTCAGGGAGAGTAAAGGAGGAGTGTAAACCCACGATCGGGTCGATTCCAAGTAGAATATTGTCACCATTACCCACCTGCCAAGCCATATGAGTACCCATCCAAGGGAGGGTATGTATGAACCCTCTCCACACAACTGAGACATTGCGAGTGTTGAAGCGTTTATATCTGAGCCAGTCAGCCACTGAGGGGATTTTTATATATTTGAACTGTAGAACTTGATACCATAAACCCTTGGAGTGGAGGATTCTCCAAAAAGTTTTGAGACGCAGAGCTAAGTTGAACCATGGGAGGTTTTTTATTCCCCATCCTCCATGTTCCTTGGGCCAAGAAAGATCCTTCCAGCTAGCCAGATGATATTTGCAGTTATTGTTAGAGGACCCCCACAAGAAATTAAACATGATTCTTCTGAGTTTCTGAAGAATGGATGATGGGAGAAGAGCAAGTCCCATCCAATACACAGGTATACTAGACAGTACAGATTGAATGAGGATCAATCTACCCCCGAGGGAAAGATACTTATAGGTCCAGTGGCTTATCCTTTTTTCAAACCTTTGTATAATCCATACCCAATCATTTACTCTATACCCAAGCAGTTTCAAAAAATAACCGAGGTAATTGAACCCAGAATGGAGCAGCATCATTCTATAAGGCAGGACTCCCACAAAATCATTTAGACAGTCAGTGGCACTACTACATTTCGATCCAAAATCTGACTGAAAAATCCGACGGCCCGTGGATTTCTCTTTTTAAACTTACCAAAAATCACAAGGATACATTTTTCTTTTGTAAATGTGGCCACAAGCGTCTGTTAAGCGATGGCTATTCTCATAACCGTCGGTTAAGCGACGACGCATTAGTAAACGTCGCTTAAGCGACGACGCCTTTAATTGGTCTGTGGATTTTTGGTTTGAAATGTTTTCCATTGTGAGAGATTAGATTATTTAGGGACATTGAAGCAAGTG
>LPNX011235100.1:553723-568152 GCA_001517045.1 Pseudotsuga menziesii
CAGTACAATAAGAGTTTGCTTTGACAGTGCCCTAGTTTTATTCAAATGGCCTAGTTTTACTCAGATGATTGAAATTTTATGCTTATCTGATAATGTCTATAAAATCTGCTGACCCCCTAGGCACAAGAGAATGCAAAGATGCACTACGCAAATGCCTAAAGTCAGTGATGCTAATGATGTGTTTGGAGGGATTTTGGAGAAGTTCCCAAAGCGCCTGAATGTTGTTCCTCCTAGAGTTCTCAGTGGTTCATTATCAGGTGTTACTGCTGAGACATATAATGCTGATTCACAGTTGTGGAGAAAGCACGTGAAAGGCTACAAAAGAATGAACAAATATATTGGGGAGAGTAGATATCGCAATGTTATGGACATGAATGCAGGTCTTGGTGGCTTTGCAGCAGCACTTACATCCGACAAAGTCTGGGTTATGAATGTTGTCCCAACCATTGCAAAAAAGAATACACTTGGTGTGATATATGAAAGAGGCCTTATTGGAATTTATCATGATTGGTATGGTTACCCTTCATTTCTCTTTTAATTTTTGCAAGGCTTTAATTTCTGTTATAGAAATATAACCTATAGTTGGAGGACCACAATTCACAACAATATACATGCATAGGTAGAAGACTAGGTTTCCACTTTCATCTCATTTTGGGAAAAGGATTATAGGAACAAACTGCATCTAATATGTAATATAACATGTAAAAACTCTGGTTTTTCTATCCTTATACCTTTTTAATGGCCCTAGTGAAGCACAGTAGATTGACAGACAAGATGCTCACCCAATTGAAATCATGCCATGTGTCTACTACACGATGCGCTAATAGATTCCATCCTATTTTAAAATGAGAGGATCCCTCCTCGCCATATAACATAAAAATCATGGTTTTCATAAACCGATATGGGTATCTCAAGTATTGTGTAGAATACATCCAATTATTCTTTTCTAAGAAGGCCCTATATTCAGTCCACCAATCTTTCAATTTTTTTACTAGATTGAATTCCTTGGCTCTGTACTCATCCAGAAATGTTTTGTTCAATAGCACTTGAATTTTCTTCAGCTTGAACATTATTTTGAATGAATAGGGTTGTAAATAAGCTATGGAAACCCTACCTTCACTTATGACTGATTCCATTCCAAGATTAATGTGTCTGAATATCGATTTGACAACATTGTTATATGGTAATATTATTGGTTTGGTGGCAATCAAGTAAAGGATGTGCTTTCTGATATTTCAAAAAACTTCGAAGTCATCATGGTCCTTATGGAAGTCTTCATTGACGAACATTCTATACATGTATTTGGGCACTCAAGGTCATCTTGGAATCCAATTAAATGATTTGTATTCATGAGCAACATTGGATCTGCATCTTTCCAAGGGTTGGGACTTTCTTCAACTTCCCATTTTAAGGTAGCTTCCCTATTCCTTGTGCTCTTGACATTTTAAATAATAAATATCCTACAATAAAAAATGAAAATACAAATATTAAATCTTGTAGACATAATTATGTCTATAGGTGAGTTATGAACATAAATCAAGTCTACCTCAAGTTTCGAGCTAAAACAAATGGACTTTGAGAAACAAGATAGCAGGTGAACAAACTTGGCTTCTCTAGCAAGTTTACAAAGGATAATGGTGAATATTAATTGTGAAATACCTCCCTGAGCTGGTTAAGATTATTAATGACAACTATATATATGCACGGGTGGCAAAGTTTGGTGATAAATCCTATATTCTGTTATTGCAATGATTTATGGAGTTTGGGGACATGCCCTTATCTGAAATCCTTATGGCATGCTTAGGTGGCAAGCTGGGGTGCATAACTTTTGAAGAGAAATGTTTTGACCATGTCATTTGCACCAAGGGATTCACATGAAGCCCAAGTGTAGTTTTCTTTGGAGCGAGGCGTGCCTGCTGTGATTGGTGTAATGGGGACACAGCAGCTTCCTTACTCTTCCCATAGTAGGGATCGAAACGTCGAGATTTGCGAAATCATCCAACGCAGCTCCTTCTTATTTACAATTCTCCACTGCGTAAATGACTACTTTCATAAATACTAGTTACTGGTAAGTTGTAATAGTAATAATTATGTAGTTTGTAGATTGATATCTATCATAAATTTGTTTGAATATCATCATTGTCAAGCAATAACAACTTCTTAAAGGGTGCTAGCTCAATGGTAGAGCACCTGCCTAATTATAGGCAGGAGGTTGGTGGTTCGATTCCTCCGTGCCCTATCATAAATTTGTGACTACAAAAACGACTAAATTCACATATATACAACTATTAGTAGCTAATTTCTTGTATCTTAGTCGTATTTAGCTTAGTCATTAATATGTTAACATCTGGTAGTTTATTTATTCGTATATTTGGTCATTAATGGTTGCAATCAGTGACTAAATCAATGATTAACTCAGTGACTAAATCAATGACTAAATCTGTGACTAAATCAATGACTAAATCATTAACTATCAATGACTAAAACAATGACTAAAATGACTAAATCATTGTCTATCAATGACCAAATCAATGACTAAAACAGTGACTTCTAAGTCAAGTTATTAATGACTAGTGAAATACGACTAGCTATAAGATAGTGGTAATTTGCTACTATTAGTCACCGACTCAAAAATAGTCATTTATAGCCTGATTTTAGTCATTTTTTTAGTCATTAATTTCTCATTTTCTATTAGTGATGTGGTAAAATGGACGATTAATAATAATCCCAACACCCCCCATTAATCCTGACTTTGGACAACCTGGGCCTTGGAAACTATGACCAAAGGATACCCATACAATCTAAATGCAAAATAACAACTGCTAAAAACTGAGGAAATGGGGGAAAACCTCATGGGACCCGCCCCACCCCCCGCCCTCAAAATAAGCAGGAAAATCAGGATCAATCTTTCATATCAAGAGAAAAATTATTCTTGAATAAAAAACTTGTCAAAATATTTCTGCAACTTGCATCTTTGTGGTGCAGTGAGGCATTGTGATGGTCCTTGTGCACACTAGTATCCTGGGATTGTGCATGTGAGCCTCTCCATCTTCTTCCAATCCGTTGATAGGAAGGAGAAGGAATGTTTCCTTTGTCTCTTCTTTTTGGAGGAAGAGTGACATGATCCAATTGGTTCTTCTGTGAGAAGGGCTGTTGATCACTCCTTGCCATCATGTAGCATCTCACTGGGATCTTGTTGCATCTCTCTAAAGGAAGTGAAGTTGCTTGACATAGTGCAAAGTTTTCTGAAATTGGGATCTTGTTTTCCTCATGTGAGATGGCTCTCCATTCATGTTCCTAGCTGCCTCAATAACCTTATATGCCCATTTAGGCCTAGGATTGGGAGTAGGGACTGGATTTGGATCTAGAGCACTATGAACTTCATATTCAATTTCATCAACTGATTCATTTGGGTCCTCTACTTTGGATTTTGAAGCTGAAACACTAATGGAAACATTATCATATATAAAAGGAGTAGATAGAATGGTTTTACCTCCCCTTTCAAATGGCAGCTGAGATTGTACTGGACTTGAGTATGGCAGAAAGTGTAAGAATTCAATTGCCTTGGAGGCATGGTTTGCAACACCCTTTTCTATAAGCTTCCCAGATGAGATATTTGAGATCTCCACAGAGTCAGGACCAAATACCACTAGCTTTGGTGGGCCAATATGTGTCATATGGTATACAGATAACAAATTTTTAGCTAAAGAGGGCACACAGAGTACATCTTTGAACACTCCATGTTTTAACTTGATTGAACCATTTCTTTCGGCTTGAATTTGAGTTTCATCGCCCATGTGAATACTTGGATCATCAGTAAGTTGTAATAAAGAAAATGATTCTTTGGATGCAACCATATGATTGGATGCTCTTGAATCAATGAGGAAGGCATGTGATTTTGAGCAGCTAGCATTCAATGCACAGCATCTCTCATCATGATCTTTAATATTTTCTCTAGAGTCAGTTTTCCTTGCACCTTCAGGGAGTGCAATGTTGTGTTGCTCAAGGATTTTTTCCATCTAATCAATGGTATTCTTCATACAACACTTCTCTGTATGGTTTCCTTTCTTATAGTAAGAGCACTTACCCTTGTCAGTCCTTTGATGTTTGTCCTTCCTAGAGCCCGAGGCTTCATCTGATAGATCAAACTCATCTTTAGGTTCAAATTCAATGTTTATTTTCTCTTTACCTTTCTACTTCCTGCTTGATTGCACATTTCTTGTCTCACGATCTAAGAGAGCTTGATTTGGAGAGTCTCTGAGGGCTCCCATCTATATCAACTTGTCTTCTTCTTGGATTAGGGCTCCCATCCCTATGAAGGCATTAAGGGATGACATTCACCAATTAGGAGTAGTTAGTCTCCTAGAGTGAAAAGTAGAGACAAACTCTGAAAATTCTAAGCCAAGTTTGCTCAGTATGGAGAGCACCAATTGCTCATCCTTCTTCTCAATCTCGTATTGCTTGCATTACATGACCAGTGATTTGAATTTAGTGAAAAGTAGTTGTATTGTGTCAAAGTTATAAGGTTGTAGTGCTATCAACTCATTCTCCAGGATATGGCCCCTCAACTCATCTTGTTTACCAAACAAGGATTGATCTTATCCCCTACTTCTTTCAGAGTCTTGAGTCCACCAAGATGGAACAATAGCTCCTTGGAGATGTGGATCCACATGTATCCAAAAGCTTAATCAAGCCTATCCAAATTATTTGATTTTTCAATATATTGTTGGGGTTTGACTACTCTGCACATGGTCATCCTGTATAGACCTTTGTTGCGCAAGGTAGTTTGCATATCTGCCCTCGAATCAAGGTAATTGAAGGGTGTAAGGATTATGGGAGTGAGAGTTGTTGAATTCTCCATCTTGCAGCTATATTGATCAACAATTCTTCGATAAATATTTGAATGTACCTGCAAAAACACTGCAAACCACTTCAATTCACATTAATTTAGCTCAAACACCCTTCACTTCGACATGTGCACGTTCTCTGAGTATATCACACCTACATAGACTTCTATGGACATAATCCAGAGGGAGCAATGAAATTATTCCAGGAATTATGTGGAAACTCAATGGCTTATGGTGCATCAATGGAATTTAATGAGGTTCGAGGTAAGCATACCTTCTCTAATACCATGTTAAATTCAATGAAGCATATGATTATCAGCCTGCATGACTCAAATGATAAGAGAAGGTTGTAGAAGAGAGAGAATAATTTAGCATAGACTAATCAATTACTCAAGGCAAAATTGTACACACATAGAGACAAAATCATAATAATGTGATTATATTCATGAATCAATAAATAATATGAAATACAATAGTTGTACATATAGGGGAATTCGAATGCCTAATATAGGATTCAAATCTACCAACTCAGGTTGACTCCGGAGCTAACTCAGTGTGGGAAAATCACCACTAAAGCTCACTAATGCAACTACAGATAACTAGCTTAGTCTACAATTAGTTAATTGATGAGGGTAAGTGAGAAAAGGCACCCACACTCCCTTAAATCATGCAAATTGACGCGAGGTTAACTGATTGTGATCTAATTGATGGTAACTGGAGCATAACTAAACATAACTGATTACCTACCAAGGTCAACTGAAGGAGACTGCTGGTGGCTCTCAATGTGGGTTCCTAAATTACAGGGATTGGTCCATGGGGCACCTAAACTCATGCAATCAGGTGTAGTAAGTGGCAATTGTCCCCTAGGTGTGTCCTCCATGCACTAGTGGAGTGATGAAGGCCTCCTAAGCTAGGAAATTAGAATATGTGGTCAAAGGGAGGATTAATAATAATCCCAACATAGGCCTCTAATGCACAAGTATAATAGAAAGTGGAGGAATTTATAAAGTTGATGTAAACATAGAAAGCCAAATATGTTTAGTGCCCCCCACTAACCAGATAATACCATATTTATTTAATACCAATCTAGATTGTTGTCAATTTGGAGTGGATTTGCTGGAGGGATATAAACTTGTGTTGTCTCTTACTCGAAGTCTCCCTGATCTTCTTCACAACACCTGCAAAACTGTTACTAAGTGTTTGGCCTCTTTCAACTGAATTGTTTGGCTTAGTACTGCTTTTATTAAGGCCTTCTTGGCTCATAGGTTTCATCAAACAGTTTGATGACCGAGTCCTCTACCCTTATAGATGACTGTTGTAGGTAGCGAAACCCTGTTCAACCAACTGTAGATGACTTTAGGAGTTCACAACAGTCTTTAGGAAAGGAAATACTTCATGTAGATGACTATAATAGACAACGATTCCTCCTTTAATCATATGTAGGTGAATATGTGTGTTAGTTGGAGTCTTTAGATCCCCCAAAATTAATGTCCGATTTGATAGCCTTCATTAGGAATTATGTATCTTTTCTCCCTGCATGCCAACGAATTTGGTGCAAAATGGTTGAAATCAAGGGTGTAGCATTTTGCTTTCCTTATAGAAGAGTTTGTCTACCTTAATTACAAGAAATACCTGCTAATACTCATTTATCAATTTCAATCTCGTCATCCAATCTTACCACAATGCTTTCTTGACAAATCACCAAATGAAAAAGTATCATAAACTCAATTTCAATGCAAAAACATAGAAACCCTCATAACATATTACTCCAATACAGCTATTAGTAGGAAGACACAACATAATCCACAAATTTGACCGCAATTCATTCCATTTTCTTAGTCTCAAAGACAACAAAGACACACCACTACACCAAGAATGTGACGGACATTACTAATCTTACCTTACCCAGTAGATTGAGACAAAAACAAATTAAATAAAATACGCTCCACAATATTTGGGCTGTCATACACAAACAAAAACATACACCAGTTGCATGCCGATAAATATAGATAGGTAAAAAACCAAATAGGTCAAAACTAGAGGCCATAGAGAAGATAACAACATAGATTGACACAAAGTTGGGAATGATGGAGATTGACCGAATTGAATGGTCAAGCTGGGGCATGCTATATGGGTGAGAATGAGGGACACCTCATAGAACTTTCCATTTTGAGTTTGTGGGGATTAACACTTCTCTATTCGAACTAGAAACTACTTTTGGTAATCCCATCTTCGAATTATTCATAATATTGTTGAAATAAATATCGAACCGGTTCGGGAGAATAACATATACTGTCATACATAGACATAAACATACAATCAACTACTATAATACAACCCTATATCGCAAATACCTAGAATGACATACAAAAACATACACTCAGCTGCTACAATACAATGGAGCAAAAACAACTCTATATCGCAAATACCCAGAAGGAGGACACAAAAATGTCAGCGCCGCCTACATATCAAACGAACCTAAAACACCATTGGAGTTCCTTAGCAAGATGTCACCATCAAATGAGTTTGACCCTAGCCACAAACAAACCAAATAAAAACTAAATCTAAATCCCACATACATACCAAATCAAAACTAAATCTAAATTGGTGAAAAAACTATAGAAAAAATAAAATGGAAGAAATACTTACATGAATCCTCATGCCCCGTCAGCAAAAAAACCCGCGTAGAAGAGGCAAATCTTACATTAATAGAAGGCGAGAGGCTTGTCCTGGGAATGATCAGAGTGATCAGAAACAATAGAGATCCCATAACTTGCTCCATTGTAAAACTCTCTCTCAATGACCTATTATGTCCATCCATTCACCATAACCTGCTCCATTGCAAAACCCTTTCTCAATGGCATCTCATCTCCATCCATTCTCACCAAAGCCTCTTAATTTTGTAGACTTTCATTGTGTTAATTTAGTTGCTTTTGTTATTTTTTTTAATTGCATTTATCACATATAATATAAAATTTAATGATAATATGTTTATATATATTAAATTATTATATTAATATTATTACATATTATATTGTAATGTTTATATATTGTAATATAATAACAACATTATATATTATGATATTGATATACTAGTATAATGATGATGAATATATACATGGTTACAAAATTATGGCTATGGGTTACGTCGATGGCTATAATGTTAACCCTCTCTCTAATAGATCACAGATATCTATTCAATCACATGCTTTAATAAACTTCAAAGATCCGTGAGCAGGATGCATTGTGATTGATGGAAGATTACTAGAAGTTTGCACTATGGTTGAAGGAAACGCTAGCTATATGTAAATACTTGAATGCTCATATTGTAGGTTACTTGATCAATTTTGATTGAGTGCTCAAATCACAGATGCTTGAATTGCAGATCGAAGGTAGCCCTACATCGTTTTTTTTCTTCACATAAACGACTGAGCATCTTTTGTATTATAAAACCAAAGAAGATTTTACATTATGCCATGAAAGAACTATTCCCATAGTAGGACAATGTCCACTACTCCTTTTTCATCTTTGGCATATTTGTAGCTGTTACCATGCTTCCCTATTCTATGGAGGTTATATCTCCTTACAAACTGTCCAAGAATATATAAATAAAAATAGTTCATTGCAAAGACTGGGCTTCTATCCTGCACTAATCCAGGAAATTAAGGTACCCACTTCATTTATTTGGTGCTCCCCTTGATACTTACTTTTCCCAAAAGGACTCAATATTGCTTCCTCCAAGTTGTCTTTATCCTTCTTGACATCTTGCCCAAAATCTGAGCTAGAAAAAGGTGTCCATAGCTGCAGTTCTCCTAAATCTGGGTCCAAGTGCACTGGCGTTGTGCATTTTTGCAGGTTTTTTCTTAATGTTTCCTTGGCTCCTTTGTTTCTTTCCTTAAATTTCTTGTTATTTTTTTCCCCTTTCTGCAGATCTTTCTTTTTACTCATAGTTTTATTTTGATTTTTTAATTTATTTTTGCCTCATTCCTCACCTCCTCTAGATCCATCATAGTGCCTGCCATTCAAATGAACCTTCACCCATCGTGATTCCCCTCCATGTTGCTAATATTTCCACCATTCAAGATGATGTAGTCCAAGCATTTGCATATAGGAGATATTCTTGTCGTTGCTCCTCCATTTACCAATCGCTAATTGTGGAACCAACATCTAGACGCCACGTCCCTTTAAGGTTTGCTTCCTATCGAATTTAGAGCTGATGAGAATCGCTCCTCCCATGAAGTTGACTCGTAGATCATAGTACCCAACATCTTTCATACCTTCCCTCCTTGCAGACTAAAATTCTAATGTCAAGAAGAACTCCTTTGTTGGACAATATATTTGCCTGACTGTTATTCACCCTTAGGATATGGAATTTTTTTATTGTTTTAAATTCAATTACCAGGCATTTGAGGATATTGTGCATTTTTATTGACAGAATCTAATAATTCATGATCAACTTCCTTGCCTCTCTTATTACCATGGGAGAATCTCCAAATAAAACTAGATCTTCTATCCCTCTGTTACTTGCTATCTCCAGAACAATGTTAGCCATTACACACCATTGTTAGATCTTTTCCCTATTTCCAAAGCATATTCTTTCTGCTTGTTTCCATTAGAATAAAAATTAATAGCTCCAGCTCGTACCAGCCCCGGATTACCTTTAGAGGCTCTGTAAAAAAACAAAGAATTGCAACCAATATTCATCCACCATCTAGGAAATGATTATTTGCTCATCTTCAGTTGCCATTTTAAATAGTTTGGCATTCTTTCAGTTGCCTGCAAGCTGTGGCTAGGAAGAGATTCTAGAGAGTATATTGCCCATACTTTTTCTTCATCCTTCAAAGGCTCCTTATGTATGTTGAACATCCCTCGCGATAGTAGAACCTCCACCCATAATGACTTTGCATAATTTGATACTTTATCAGGTCCTAAGGCCTCACCATCAAATATCTATTTGGTTCTAGCAGTCCATATCTTCCAGCATATATATTTTGGTTCTTGCAGTCCGTATCTTCCAAGCCCTTGCAAGACCAGGATTTTGATGGAGAGATCCTTGGTAATAATCTTTCCAGCAATCAAATAGATCATTCCAATTTGTTGGAATAATCAAGGTGAATTGCAATTCATACAGTGAGTGATACCAAACCTTTTGAGTGAACTTACACTCCAGAAATAGGTGCTCAAGGGTTTTGTCATACTCTTTGCAGAGTATACAACGATCCGACCCTTCAATTCCCCTTTTCCTCAAGTTCTCAGCCGTCAAACTTTTACGGTGGGCTAAATCCAAAAGAAAATGTTGATCTTTGGAAGCCCGTCCTTACACCAGACTTTGGTCCACATAGAATCCACGTTGCTTTCTTTATTACCAGAGATGTATCTATACCCTTCTTTCACTGTGTATGATCCTAATTTTCCCCAGCCTCTATGATCATTAAGTTGGAAATGTACATGTAGGGATCCTTGGAGGATGATTAGTAGAGCATCTAAATCCAGCTAAAGATGCTCCAAAACCTCCAAATGTTTCCAACCTGTCCATTTTCCATTGCTATTCCATACAGAGAGATCATACAATATGGAGATATTTGATTGATCCATCCACTGTTTGAGCTCTGCTAAGGCCTCTGAGTAATTTCAAGGAGTTATAGTCCCCATATTCTCCTTCTAGAACCTAATCCGTTTGCCATTTCTTGGAATCCAGTGCAGGTTTCTTTTATTAATGTTGTCCACCTTCTTACATAGATTCCAGAATTGTGTTCCATTCCTTATCGTGAGAGGCTCATCCATGCACCTTTTGCTTTCCCCTTTCATATATTTTTCCCATAGAATCTATTTCCACCGTGCCTTCTCTCTAGAAACAACTCTCCAAAGGATTTTTTCTCCTAAGGCGAGATTCATTAAGTTTGGATCTCTTATACCAAACCCTCCACAAATTTTTGAATTGCAGACAATGTTGTAGTTAATGAGGGGGACTTTTTTTTATCCATTTGAATTCTCGCCTTGCTATAGGAATTTCTGAACCTCCTTGGTAATTTCCCGTGTTATTCTTTCTGGAGGTAGAGAGACTAAACATGCATAGATAGGATAGGATAAGAGGATGGAATTAATGAGGACATTTTTCCCTGCTAGGTTGAGCCACATTGCTCCCCAAAAGGATATATTTTTCTTGATCTTTTCAACTATTCCTTTTCGTTCAACTGAGTTATGTTTCCCTCTGAAAATAGGAGTCCTAAGATAGTTGAATGAGTTCCGAGAATGCTTTCCTTCAAACCGCAAAACTCTTGCTATCTTGTTCAATATCTTGGGTGAACAATTCCATCCATACACTTTATATTTTACAGTATTCACCTTGCCATCTAAAGCTTTTAGTAAAGACTCCAATATTTTTTTAAACGTTTCTGCGATCACCATAAAGGCCCCACCTAGCAAAATTGTGTTATCTGCAAACTGAGCATGAGTAGCAGCTTTGAATCCCCTAGTGATATTAAGTCCTTTTAGTTCCCCTTTTTCTTGTAGTGTTTGAATTTTCCCGCTCAGTGAGTTAACTACTAACAGAAAAAAGGTAGGGAGACAGGGGGTAGCCCTGCCTGAGTCCCCTAGAGGATTAAAAGAAACGTGTTGTCTTGCCGTTTATTAATGGAGCAATCCATGGATTGCTAATACAAGCTTTGATCCACCTAACAAATTTCTTATAAAAACCTAGCTTGAGCATAATTTGAGATAGAAAAAAATGGTTAACCCTATCAAAAGCATTAGCCATGTCAAGTTTTATTGCCATACCTTGTTGTTTTCTTCCTAGGCTAGTGTGAATGGCTTCTTAGACAATGATGACAATGTCTAGAATTTTTTGTCCAGCTACAAATCCTCCCAGGGGGTCCGTTATCATATTTTTCATGAGCTCTTTCATTTCGGTGGCCAAATGTTTTGTGAATATCTTGTAAGAGGTATTACAGAGAGAGATTGGCTTGAATTTCCCCATGGAGCTAGGATTTTTTCCCTTTGGGATCCGATCCAGAAATGAGGTGTTGGTGGCCCCTCCAATTTTGTCTTTTTTCCTTGTCCTATTGAGAATTCTTCTCAGGTCCTCCTTGATGATGTCCCACACAACCCTATAAAAGTTGATAGTGAATCCATCTAGCCCTAAAGCCTTGTTTGGGTGCATGATCCAGATCACTTTGCTTATCTCTTGTTCTGATATTGTCCCTAATAACTTTTCATTCTCAGACCCAGTTATTTTCTGAGGAACAATTGATAGCATATCTACTTGAGAGATGGGGCCGGTCTCTTCACTATATGAGTAGAGTTCTCTATAGTGTTGGAATACATGATTTTTAATTTTTTCCCACGCTTCAATATTTTGTCCATTGTCATCTTTCAACTCTTTAATGATGTTGAAGCTTAATCTAGCTTTTGTTTACTTATGGAAATATTTAGTGTTACTATCTCCCCCTTTTAGCTAGAGTTGCCTAGAATTCAACCTCCACTCTTCTTCTTCTTGCCATGCTGATTTTAAGATCCTCACGTTCATTTCCTTTTCTTGGTTCAAAGAGTGTACAATTACTTCCTCTCTCTCTATTTTGCTTAGGAGGGTAGCGAGTTCTTCTTGGATTTTGTTTTTTGGAGAGTAGGCCCTTAGAAGAACCCCTTTGCCCACTTCTTGAGAGCGTAACACACTTCTCTTAACTTTAAATCCCATATGTATCTAGGTGAGCCACATACATTAGAGTTCCATGTTTTTTGGATTATTTCTTTTACCTGTGCCTCGTGCAAGCAAAGAGGATTAAACCAAAAAGGAATTGGTCCCAGATTTTCAGAAGGAGATAAAGACAAGGAGATTGTCTTATGGTCCGATGTTGCTAAAGGAAGGGTAATGGAAATCAGAAGCATATATTTTTTGAGAAAGGAGGAGCTTATCATGAACCTGTCATGTCTTGCAGCGATATGTCCAGTTTCCGTCTTTTTATAACTCGAGGTGTATTTTCCATTCTTTAGAGGGGGGTCCAACATGTCCATATATGACATTAGATCCTCTATTTTCTTGCCAAAAGGGTCCCTGACTATCAATCCTACCCTCTTCTCCAGGTGCGACTTGGCTATCTTTCCCCTGCACATCTTCACCCAACAAGCTAAGATCTTCCCATAATATTGTTTTGTCCCTCTAGTGAGTTGGTATGTAAACATTACAAATGAATATTGTATATTTCTCATTTTTGCTTTGTATCTTTTTCATAATCTAGTGGTTGTTTTCCTTCACCAAATTTATTGAGTACTTGTTCCTGTTGCATAATGTCACTATTCCTCTTGACACGCCTCTGGAGTTAATGTCTCTCCATGAATAGTTTTTCCAAATTGGAAGGGCTATTACTTCCTTTGTGGCCATTTTTGTCTCTTGGATTAGTAGAATGTCCGGTCTCTCAGATTTTAGGATTTCTTTATTTTATTCCACTTTAACTTAGCTCCCCACACCTATGCAATTCCAAGAGACAACATTCATTATTTCCTTGCTAGTTGAGGCCATGATCTAAACCTTTTATCTATTGTTGCTCCTCCAACATATCTAGTATTTTGTAGAAGATTAGTTTCCTCTATGCTCTTTTGCCTCCCCACTTCAAGTTCCCTTTCCGCTTCCCGCTCCCTATGTTGCCTTTGAGTTTTTCTTCCCCTAGTGGACATAGGTGGATCTTGTTTTGGTATTTCTTGAGATCCTTGTGACAAGGATTGACTTGGGGAGACCACCATTTGGCTGGTTTTTCTTTTGTTTACCATTGCTTCCCAAGTTCCTCCTGGAGATGAGGTTCATGCATGATATTTCTCGACCTCGTATCCACTTGTAGTATGAAGCGATTTGCTAATCGGATTCCCACTTGTTTCTATTTCAACGTCCTCTATAGGGATGTTTGAGGTAAGAATTTCTCCTTATGCTATCGGCTATGTTTGAGGCTAATTGCTGGTGGGTGTTTCCTTGTCGTTTGGATCAGTTTCCTTATTATTATTATTATTATTATTATTATTTTCTGGATGAGCCACATTGGATGAATTTGGAGGTGTAGCTAGGGTCTTTCCCCCTCTTTTTACTTGTTGTCATCCCTCTTCTTGTTTTTTTTTTGGGGACCTCTTGTGCTTCTTTTAGGAAATTTTTAACAAAATGGACATATTTGTAGCACTTTCTACACTTAAAGGGAAGTTGTTTGTAGTCTACTTTTTGTAGGTCGTCCCATCTGTCCATGAATAGAGTTACTACCTTCGATAATCCTTTCTCTAGATCTACTTCCTACTTATCCTTGCACACAAGAATAGAGGCCCCTTTGGTTCTGCCCTACATCGTTGATGTTCAAATCACAAATGTTTATATTACATATAAATTCTAACACCTATAATATATTAGTATTATATATTATATATAATATTAATATGTTAAGTATGTTTAGCAATGGTTGTGTAGATGAAGGTCCCTTGTCACACAAACAAGGTCGGGGTTTCATACACAAACTTGGTGTCTCTCTTGGTGGTGACCTTAAAATGTAGATGTTGACAATAATGCTATTAATATATTAACATTATAGTATATTAATATATTAACTATAA
>LPNX011235100.1:568215-681418 GCA_001517045.1 Pseudotsuga menziesii
AACTTTCTGAACTCACGTGCGAAGAGAACCATGATGAATGGATGCATAGGGAGAATTAATGAAGATTGTGAAATTGACAATTTTTAGCTAACAATATGATGCAAAATACATGAACTTACCAAAACTTTAATAGACTATCAAGAGGGTCAAACAACAATGGTTTTGTTTAAACAAAATATGAACATGACCAATACGACGATCCAAACACAATAACACCAACTCCATGACAAGACATACGCGAGGAGAACCATGTCGACGAATGGGTGCATATGGAGAATCAATGGAGGTTGTGAAAATGACAATTTTTAGCTAACATGGCACAAAATACATGAACTTTCCAAAAATTTATTAGACTATCGAGAGGGTCAAATAACAACGGTTATGTTCAAACAAAATATGAACGTGACTAGTACGACAAGTTGAAAAAAATGACATGACAATGCCCAAAGAGAAAAATGACAAATATCTGAGACTCAACTCAACTAACACACTAACTTGATCACACACATGATGCAACTTAGTGGATTTGTCGAATGGATAATAGGAAAACAAAAATGGTGAACTAATATATGGACATTATCAACAACAACAACAACAATAATCTATTTTCAAGGTCATTGCTAAGGGATACACCAAGTTGGTGTATGATACCACCTTGTTTGTGGGACAAGGGATCCCCTCCACGCATAAATATGGCATTTTGGAAGGGTGAGTAGTAGAAAGGGTTATATGATAAGGGTTTTTATTTAGAATTTATTTTATCCTTTATGTTTTAATAAAACTTTTGGAGACATAGGGAAGAAAAGTATGTGGTGATGCCATATACGAGGGCTTCTTTAAAAGGGATGTTCATAACATGTTATATAATGGGTAAAAGGGATACATGATTAATCAAAAGGTACCCCTTTTAATTAAGCTGGAGAAAGGGATTGTTAGGTATTTCTCTTATAGGGTTTTATTTTACACCATTAACAATTTATTTATTCAATGTCAACGTGGGGAAATATTAATCGAATCATGGTAGTTCTTTTTTTAAAACGAGTTTTGCAAAAAGGGAGGATTTTTTGTTTCTTTTCAAAATAGAGGATATTGGCTATTTTTTGTAGGAGGGAGACCCTAGGGGAACTTTATAACTTCCCAAACTCATGCACGAGGAGAACCATGATGAATGGATTCATATGGAGAATTAATGGAGGTTGTGAAATTGAAAATTTGTAGGTAACATCATGATGACACAAAATACATGAACTTGTCAAAACTTTAACAGACAACTAAGAGGGTCAAACGGCGATGGTTTTGTTCAAACAAAATATGAATGTGATTAGTATGATGAGTCAAACATATTGAACCCTCTTTCACGACATGATGACAATGTCAATAGGGAATGACAACAAATATCCAAGACTCGACTCAACCAAACTATGATGATGCACCACATGATGCAACTTGGAGGATCTGTTGAAGGGATAATACAAAAGAAAATATGGTGAAATAAGATATGGACATGATAAGCGCATCGAACTATATGTGATAGTATAAATGAAATGATCTTGCAAAAAATTTAGTAGGTCCACCAATGGCGTCATGTTTTGACACTAGCTCGTGTCTCTAAATCCATCTATAATGTTACAATTTACTAAATTTTAACAGTGCAGATGGATTTAGAGATGCCAATTTACACAACATGATAGGAAACTAAGATCAAAACTCTCAAGGGATGTTACACATCCTTGAGGAGTGACAACATAATTTGACATACATATAAACAACACAATATAGGGGATATAACAAAATAAACACTAAGAGATATATTGAACAATAAGATAATGGATAACACAAAATGTGATGCTTATATTATATAACATAATGCTTATGGAGCTTATATACCATGCTCGAACCAGCTCTCCAAAGCTAGACAACTTCTTAGATACAAGACACGTGAATCTGATTCTAACTCTCCTTCAATCTCCCAACTCATATTCTGAATCCAGGATGATCAAAATGAGGAGAGGACTCTCTATTTATAGGACTCAGAGAGGATTCTGGAGGGACTCTTTCTAGATTCCTCTTGATGACTCATCACTTTGCTAGAGGCTTCTAGAGGAACTTCTTCTAGATTCCTCTCGACTCATTATTTTTATTATTTATTATTTTTTACTATTCAAGTGAATAGTAAAAATACTATTCATGTCAATAGTAAAGACACTATTCATCCACATGTCTAAAACTTCGCATGTTGTGCATCATGTAAAGCCAGAGATAGTGGGAATATTTTCTGACATCCATGAACAAGCTTCATGGGATAACTATTTATTTATGTGGTTGTTAGAACACAACTCATACCATATATTCTCAAATCTTAAAACACTAAGAAACGACTTGACTCATGATGAGTACTACCACTCATCTAGCAGTTTATTTAAGTGGTTGTTAGACTATGGCACAACTCAGACTTCATGACTTGTGATGAGTACATGCCACTCATCTAGCATAATGCATTATGTGCAAAATATTTACAAAGTTAGGTCGAGCACGCTTCCCTGTCAACATGGAGATGTCGAACCATCATGTCAGATCATTATCTTCATCTTCACTGGATGAAGTTAACCATGTCTCATGAGAAATGTGTTAACAAAAACATCCTTTGAAAGGATTGCCATGAAGAGATTCGTAATATTCATCTTCAACAAGAGGATAACTTTTGAACTTGTGGTGAAGCTTGAATCTTTATTAATCATTTTGGTTGTTGAGAGCAGTGACTTGAGTGGTTTCTATCTCAACCAAGAATTTGAAACATAGATTTATTGATGCTCCTATTTGCATATCAAGTTTTAACACTATGATTAATTCTACATCTTTTAAACCTTCTTCTTTGCATGGAATAAATTTACTAATAAACAATTCAAACATTGCATTCCATGGACTATTCATTATCAAGGAGCAATAAAATGCAATGACTACATGATGTTGAATCCTCAAGAATTTTAATAAGGAATTTCACTCATCCCAGTCAACATAAGACTCATAGAATTCTAGATATGTTCTAAAAGGATCATTAATGGGATCATAAGCTCTGAAGTAGCCGTTATATATCCATTCTTCATAGTTGTAATAATCTTGTGGCCAAATCCAATTCATGAGATCTTCTTTGATTACCAGGCTCGCTTGCTACCTGTACCATCCTGACCTTTTGAACAATATTTACTAGAGGATGGAATTCTTTGGTTAGAAAATTAGCGAGATCATTCTTCTTGCCTTCAACATATGCAAATTTTATTGCAAAATTTCCTAACCACATATTCCACCAAATTAATCTAGCATTTCCAATCTTTCTAGTGATATTAGATGTCAAATATATTTGCATGTTTTTATGATCAATTTTAAGAGTAAACTCTTCTAGATGAAAAAGATTAAGAAACTTTTGATACCTTTAATGGCAACTAGGATATATTTGTGAGTGGAACGATAATTCAGTTGCATTCCCAAAACATTTCCTGATGCAAACTTGCATATTTGTTCAAATCCTTGGGGATTTTATTATGTTAATATTGCACCCTAATGATCACTACTTGCATATGTATACATATTTTTTCTTCCTTCTCGAGGCAACTTTAAGAGAGGAAGATGCTGAAAATTTTATTTTATTCTTCTTACTACTTCTGTATGTGCATCTGACCATGTAGGAAGATTCTTCTTCAAACTTTAACTCAACACCTTTCTATATGTTGCAAGCTGTAAATAAAAAGGAGCTATATAATTAATGCACCCAAGAAATATTTGAAGCTGTACCTTTTCTTTTAACTCATTTGGAAACATACTGATGCTTTTTAGAATATGCGGTTGCAGAACAATATTTTTGAATAAAATAAACCATTCTAGAAATTTAATCTCGAGTACACCTATTTCCATTTTTCCAAGATCTGATGAGAGAACAAGAACATAATTGCAGAAGCTCATAAAACTTTTGGAGATGAGCTGGATGGTATTTCCAAGTCTGACTAAAAAATAAAACATCATATATATAGAAAACATCAAAATTTATATAGGGTCTAAAAATATCACCCATTTTTTTTTTTTTTTTTTTCTGAAATTCACTTGAAGCATTTTTCAGACCAATTGGCATCACAGTCTATTCATAATGTCCCTTAGGCACTACAAAAGTTGTTTTGTGCCTATATATTTTTTAGAGAGAAATTTGTCAAAATCCCGACTTCAATTCAAACTTTTAAAATATATAGAAACCTTTCATTCTTCTTAGCAAGTCATATTTGTTAGGGATATGATGCTTAATGTCTTTCAGAAATTCATTGAGAGGAGTATAATCAACAGCCAACCTTTTATTTCCTCTCTTCTTTTGTGAATGTTTGTTGACATAGAACCATGTACATGCCCAAATGGATTTTGAAGGGACAGCTAGACCTTTATCCAAGAGACCCTTTATCTCTTTTTGACATTATTCAAGATATTTTCCTGTCATGCCTCTATGATTTGCATTGGTAGGATTAGAATAAGGCAATTTTGGAGGTGAGACAACATACTTTTATCTTATCCAAAAGGCATTAAGATGTTCAAAACAACAATATCCGTTGGATTTTTCTTTCATCATGTCCACTGGATTTTCATATTTCATTATTTCCTCTAAGAGAAAATTAATTCTCTTTTGGATCTTTTCTGGTTTTCCAGCTTTGCATCTTTGTATTTTCTGAATCTTCTCTTCTGCATAGCTTTTTGTAGCAACATAAACAGAAATTCCATTGATCTTAAAAGAAACCTTTTGATCACCAACAGTCAAAGGAAAATGCTCAGAGATAAAATCATTTCCAATGACCATATCAACTCCATGCTCTTCAAATTGTAAAAATGATATTACATATTTCATACTAGAAAAGTAAATAGGAATATGCATGGATTCTAGAGAAACATCTCTTTTTACTTTACAGGCAAAAGTTAACTTGTTGTGTGAGGGAATCCATGCATCTTCTGGAAATAAATTCTTTTTTGCTAATGATATGGAAGCATCGTTATCAACAAGTGCATCCAAATGAAATGCCTTTAAGCCATCTAACTTAAATTCACAAGCAACATATACTTGCTAAGTTTTTTGACAAAAGTTATCTTTTGACGTGGCTTGATACTTCTTACATCTTCAACTCCAACTTTTGGCTCTCTTTCTACTTCAAGGGGAATTTTTTCTCTTGGAATTTTAGTCAATTTGGTAGAATTCTCAAATTATTCTAAGGCTCTCTCTGTATTTCCTTTAGATTGGCTTTCTGGTTTTTTATATTTTCTAGATTCTTCTTCTTCGGAACTAGAAGATAATCTTTTATGAATTTCTATCTCTTTTAACATGGATTCAATATCTAAGAGAATTTTTTCTATTTGTAACTTCTCTTCTTGAAGTTTCATTATCTCCATCGGTCTCTTATGCCTTCTTCGAAGCTTTGCCAGATCCTTATCTTCTTCTTTTGTTTCCACTTGCCGTTTACTACAAGACTCATTAGGAAACAAACTATGAAAAGGAGGATCTCTACTAGAGGGTTTATATATAAATATTTCTGCAAAACTTATGTAGCCTTGCGGTAGCACTGGATCATATCACTTTAAAAAAGAGGAATTAGAAGGCTCACTCTTGAATGTTTATAGTTCAGGGAATTTAATTACAGAATCCAAGCAGTCAAGGGTGAATTTTCTTGGAGACTGAGAAGGAGCTTTTTGGGTAACAATTGATTTATTCTTTTGGATAGAGTCAAGTTCTTATGTTAGAGAATAGATTTCTCTTGATAGATTCACCGTTCTCTGTTCATGATATGGAGGTGGGTTTTTGCAGACTCATGTATGAAAACTAACCTGTCTCTAATTTCTTGTTCAACAAACTTTAACATCATGATAGATATAGATTCTCTCATTGATGATTGGGGAGATGCCATGGGTAATTCCTATCAACTGTAGTATGTCATGTAACCTAACAGACTCTTTTTAGAACTATACAAGTAACCTTACAATTGGGAACTTTTGCACTAGCTTCACATAGACTTTGATTCCTATAGTAGACTTACCCACAACTTACACCCATTGTGTTATTCCTACCTTTGTGCTAGTATGTTTATCAATAGCTACTGGAATCCTTTCTACGTAATTTACAAGAATGACTAGTAGGAATCATAGGAATATGAAACCTTCAGAAGTGGAACTTACTACTTACAATCATTCAATCATCAAATGACACATACACATACATTACGACACTTACAGAGGAACAAAACTATGATAACATAGGAAACACAGGCATTACCCTTTCTGATTTCCAAGATCACACGAAATGTGATGGTAAAGCATACTCAGAAATAACTAACAGTAGAAACAATGGCTTAACCCTTTATGATCTCCAAGATCACACGAGGTGCGGGGAGAGAGCATACTCGGAATACACAATTACATAGAAGGAATGAACATATACTTATAACACATCACCATGATTTCTAGTATGTGCTTGATCTAATACCATTTACATGACATGATCATAAACTAAGATCAAAACTCTTAAGGGGTGTTACACATCCTTATAACACATCGTCACGCTTCTATTATGTGTTATAAGTGTTGTATGTTGATATAAGTATATGTTCATCTGATTATGCTCTCTCCTCGCACCTTGTGTTATCTTGTAGGTCAGAAAGGGTTATGCCATTATTTTAACTATTAGTTATTTTCGAGTATTCTCTCTCTTCGCACTTCATTCGATATTGAAGTTCAGAAAGTGTAATGACTTTGTTTCCTTTGTTATCAGAGTTTCGTTCCTATGTAAGTGTCGTAATGTATATGGGTTATTCTTTCGTTGATGATTAAATTCCTGTAAGTAGTACATTCCACTTCTGAAAGTTTCATATTCCGAGGATTCCTAGTAGTCATTTTAGTAAATTCTAAAGAAGGGGTTCCAGTAGCCAGTGATAAACAGACTAGCTCGGAGGTAGAAATAACACAGTGAGTGTAAGTCATGCGTAATTCTACTATAGGCATCAAGGTATGTGTGAAGCCAGTGCAAAAGGTCCCCATCATAAAGGTTACCTGGACTGTTATGAATTACCCAAGGCATCTCCCTGGTTAGAAATGGATGTGAATGACTTTGTTCCTATCAATTCCCTATGATCTAATGTTAATCATTTCTCTTTAAATGTTGAAGAAATGGATCCTCTTCCAGAATGACATTTCCCCCCTCTCAAACCTTCTGATGATATAAGCAAAGTCCATTTTGTCTCAAAGCCAAAAATGCATAGCTATATTTCAGAGATTTTCATATTCATATTAGACAGTCACTTGAACAATCATTTCCTATCCTTCATGCAGTACACTGAGCTCAATAAATCTAAATAATAAGGATATATATTCCTTTATCTTGATTGTCTATAGATGGGACTCACTCTATTATTCTGTAAAGGCCTTAATGCTTTAGTAATGGATTGTTTATTTGATGTCAAACACAAATCATTTGTTGATGCATTAATTGGTGCTATACAAGATCCTCCTCATGATGACCCTGTACACCTGTATGTATACTCAAATTTCCATCTTTCTCTCTCTGATCCTAATATTATGGATGTCCTCACATTTCATTTACAAAATTTTGGTCTTAATATGAAGCACACGAGCGAACATTTAGCTCTTCACTATAGAATCTGTTATAGGATCACAAACACCTTGAAGCAAACTGTTATTCATGGAAGAAAGCAAGGAGAAAGCATAATAATGCAGATAGATTTTTCAAATAAGTTTATATCTACATCTACTATTTCTTGGAAAGAACTATCATTTCCCAAAAGTTGTCTTGTTGATATGCCTCTAGTTCAAAAGGAGATTTAAAGTTATCTTCCATCCAACATCAAGATCCATAGGCTAGATAGAAGTAAAAGTTGTATTTCTTTTAGAAAATATTCTATATTTTTACCGTCTAGTTTTTCTTTCAGAGAAGCAGACACTGAATGTTTACATGAAGATTTTATTCATGAAAGAAATGGATCAAAATGCAAAAAGTGTCATGCCATAATTCACAAGCCTGTCAACCATGCAACTATGATGGTTGGGTTATAGTGAAAATTACATAGAGAGGATGATCATAGAGAAGAAAATACTCCTCTTGGAGATACTGACTACATCGAAGGAATATTTCCTCCTTTGGGTAATTTTATTAAATGGTCTAAAGATGGGAAAATAAAATCTCATGCAAAGTTCATAATTGTATGTAAAAAATAAGACGAATTAGATTCTTCTTTGCAAATTCAAAACTGGAAGAATACATCACTCAAATGTCTTTCACATAATCTAGATGATTTGCATAGAGATGTTGGCAACATGCAACTCACTATTGAATCTCTATATAGATGCATACAAGCATGCGAAAGAAGTATAGTTGGAGTAGAACATGATATTTACAGGATACAAATAGGAGAAAAGCCAGAGAAGAAAGCTAGTCGGTTTAAATCTGGCCTTATTGATGAAGAATTAATAGATTTAAATATTACAAAAAGGTCTAAAAAGGTCGAGCCTATTTCTTGGCTTGAACTTTCCCAGCATGCTGAAGAAAAATGGAAGCCTAGAAGAATGGAAAATGGTAAAGATTAACTCTGTTAATATGGTTCAACTAAATCCTCTTGTAGATATTGAACTAACCCATGAATAATTAGAAGAAGGTGTAGATTTTATTCTATGACTAACTATTGTAGAAATGAGAAAGATCTACTTTGAAAAGAAGCTGATGCAAAAAAGAGCCAACACTATGAAGAAAGAAGAATAAGAGTTCTATGCTAGGAATGAGGTAGAAGAAGACCCATATGATCTCACAGGGTACATTCCAGGCCTTAACATAGGCGAATGTAAGAGAATCCATCAAGAAAACAAGATTGCTTCCCAGCGGCCAAGAGAAGAACATGTAAAATTTGTTGATGACGCTAGCATTTATGGACATGAAGAACCATTGAATTTTACTACAAAATCTCAGAATTTGCAAAATAATTATTACACTGTGTTATCACCCAATGATTTTCCTATGGTTGTGGTAGGAGATCACTGGGGTAACCATTTCAAACCAATATTTATATTGTAATCTAGCCTATACAGTCAGAGAGGGCTCTCTCAGTGTCACAAAGCTCATTCACATACACATATAGCTTTAAGCAAGCGATCATAAGGCTAGATATACAATGAGAACATAATATTTGTAGTTTAAAGATTATATAATAGACAAACATGAAGTACCATTGGGCAATGGAGTCACAACATGAAACCTTCAAGGGCTTACAACAATAATAAATGGTGATTCTCCTATGTAATATGAGGCAACCTGGGTGTTGTATTCAGTCAAATAACTTGATACAATGACAGATTGAAATGAGGAAAGTCCAGTGAAACAAGAGGAACCTATCTATGGATGAACCTCTTGGAACACCTTTAGCAGAAATAACAATAGAGACTAATAACTGAAATAGAGCATCTATCTGCGGATGAATTATATCTCAGTCATTATACACATATATAACAAATATGCTTTCTGATGGAAGGAGTGTTTAACAAAGAACGCATTCCTTGCATACAATCTAGAAATGTATTAGTAGCATACACATACATGAAAATGGGAAATACAAGAAACACAACTGAACATTGAACACCTTGACGAATCTCATAAAACTTAGAAAACGCTTTTCATTAATACTTCCAAGAAAAATTACAGAGCTACAAAAACCAAGCACAAAAGGATTCAAAATTAAAGTTTTCTAACCCTTTGCACCTCTACTGAGGGTACATTTATAGTGTAATTTTCCCTCGAGACGTATCTCGAAATAGGGCATCAAAATTAGTTACAACATGGGGATCAAACCCAAATAATCATGCTAAATCCTAACAACTTTGAGGTGGCAGATTCGCCATAATTTTAACGTAAATCAGGAAGTATGCGGTGATGCTTGATTAAAACAACAAATAAGGTGTCTGGGACTCAGGATCGCATGCTGAAAACAATGTGTGAAGAAAATCTCGCAATAAACAATGAAAATGCAAAAATATTGGAGCACAAAAGATATTTTATTGATCACGGCCCACTTTGAGTGGGCAACCTCCTTTGAGCAAGCTCAATACAAAATAACTCTTCGGTGCTTTCAATAGCCTCAACACATACTTATATACTAAGTCTAATATAAACAACTATTACTCCACATGAATGTGGGATAATGCAACCTATTAACTGGATGACTTAACAACTATTACTTACTCTCCATGAATGTGGGATAATAGATCATACTAATTGGACGACTTACAAAGCATATGCGTCCGACAAAATATACCAACAAAATAAAGAGGGGGGTTGACACGGGTTCTTAACATCCCCTCCCTCTTAGAAAAAGTTTTGTCCTCAAAGCTTTAGATGTGGAAACAACTGCTAAATCTGAAGGAGGGGTTCCCATGTAGCATCCTCTGGTTGCATGCTGGGCCACTGAATTGAAGACCTTTGTGATGGGCCGAGAGAGAAGCTGACAAGTGTGCTTATTGAGGATGGCCTTCGACTTCGAAATGATGGATCATTCAGTAACCCATTCTGGTAAAAAAAATTGTGCGCTAATGTTGGTGCCGATCACTTGCTGAATGTGAGAAGGAGGAAGTGCCAATTTATAAGCAACATACCCAATCTTTTGAAGAACTAGATATGGGGCAGAGATCTTTGGAGCGAGTGTTTGATGCCCTTTGTATTTCACGTAGGATTGCTTGTAACCCTGCAGGTGAAAAAAAACCATATCACCCACTTGAAAAGTGCGCTCAGAACGGTGTTGATCAGCCCGTTGTTTCATGCGGGCTCTTGTTAGGTGAAGATTGTCCTGTAGGAGGTGAAGAATCTGATGTCGGTTTCGAAGAACCATGTCAATTGCCTGAACTGGTGAACTGCTGGGGGTGGATGGGAGGAGTACTGGAGGTGTGTGACCATAGACTGCTTCATATGGAGTCATTTTAGATGCAACATGGTAGGAATTATTGTACCACCATTCAGTGAGAGGGAGCCACTGTTCCCACTAATGTTGTTCTTCAGAGGTGAAACAACGAAGATGAATTTCCCAATATTTGTTGACGACTGTAGTCGGACCCTCTATTGGTGGGTGATAAATTGAACTCATATGCAGTTTGGTGTCAGGGAGGCGAAAATGACTTGTGAAAGTTGTGTTGCGGTATGAGACAATGGAATAAGGGATTCCATGAAGAAGGAATATCTGGGCCATGAAAATTTGTGCGATTGAAGAGGTGATATATGGATGGAGTGTAGTTTCACCCTTTTGGTGCTGACAAGGAACACATTCGACAACCATATGTTGAATTTCATGTTGCACCCCCTTCCAAAAGAAGTTACGGCGCGCCAGCTCATATGTTTTGATGAACCCAGAGTGCACTGCCGACGGAGAAGCATGGAGTTTACAAAACAATGCATGTTTAAGGTCTGTGCTCTGGGGAAGCACTAGACGACCCTTGTATCTCAGAGAAAATCCATCCCAAGAGGAATACGGTACCACAGAAGGGTTACTGGCCAACTGTTGGATGACTTTAGATAATGAGGATGCATTGACATAGCCTTGCTGAAGAGAGTGTAACCAAGTTGGAAGAGGCATAGAAATAGCTGAAAGAGAAACATGGGCATCAAATGTGTGGAAAAGAGCATCCACCGCAAGATTGTCCTGAGCCTCCTTATAGTCATAATCCCTGAGTTTGAGAACCCATTTTTGTTGTGTTGGTGATGAGACCCATTGTTCCAGGAAATATTTCAAACTCCGGTGATCAGTCTTTGTTGTACAGGATTACACACCTAATAACCTACGGTCTGGGGTTACCAACATACTCAATTGACTTGCAGACAATTGACTTCTAGAGTGCAGCAAAGGAAATAGGAGGATGAGAAAGACTTACTCGATTAACGAAGGTTGATCCTTGCTTGTCCTCTTCCGCTCTGCTTCACCTCCAAATTCTTCAAGGTTGCTCCTCTTTCACCTGTCAAGAGTCAATCTTCCAGATACAAGATGATTCATATATATATAAGCAGGTTAGATAAATCATATATAAAATGCAGAAACATAAACATTTATCAAACCAAGATACATGAGACACATATGGAAGAAGGATTCTCTTTATTATCAACAATGAAAGAGTTCAGATTACAACCCAACGCCTGAGACAAGGACTCCTCTGCAACCAAAGGATTCTGAGTTTCACTGCTCCAAAGACTTCTATATAAAATCCACCAGCATGACTTTGCTCTCCAAGTGTATGTATCTAAAACACCCTCCCCAAGGCCTGTATTTATATGGATGAAATAAGGCAGTTTCGAAGGTTGAGGAGGTTGAGACAGTTAAGAAGATTAAGGTAAATGGCTTAACTAATCTCAAGTAATCACGTGTTTTATTTTTAAATGTCAAAGATAGGCATCCACGGGTGTCAAGAAGGACAACTCGCGTATGATCCGTGACTTTCTATAAGAGCAACCCGCAGATACATCCATCCGCGACTTGCAAACACCAACACTCGCGGATCATATGGATAGGGTTGCGGATATGTCTTGACATATCAAAAAAGGCAAAGTAAACCACTGGATGGATAATGAATGTCATTTACAAGAAGCTCATCTATAGTGTTTTGGGCAAACCTCAATCCATAGATGTCCTTTTGTGTGCCAACATGAGGGATGTCGGCACTCGGACGGAGAGGTGCCATTCAGGTGGATAACAGATGCCCCCTAATGTGTGAGGTCAGAGGGAAATGATGGCCGAAATACATTATAATCATCATCTTTGGAGAACTTAGAAATCCAATGGAGCAGAGAGAGTACCTGAAACAAATACATAGTAATGTCATATACAAAGTTACATCTGAGGATGTTATGTTCAATTCACTGGAACACTATCTCCTTAACAATATTTGAGTACATCATAGGATACGGGTATAAACCACGTATATTACAAAGGTGGATCGAAGCCACAATATACAATAATGATGAGTCTTCAAATATTTGGAAGCGGTGTAAAAGAATGGAACATAATATTGCGCAACTTAGTCCATCAGTGAGGAACTAAGGTCTTCATAAAGGATCCCAAAGAACCAGTACAATCCAAGCCATGTGAATAAGGGTAAGCTGAAGTCAAACATGGAAAGGATTCAACAATTTGTCAATCAATAGATGATAATCGACAACTGAAGCAAAGGAATTCACAAAGGATGAAAGTGAATCATGAGGTACTATCGTCAAAACTCTAGGTCGTCGTCATCAGGAATTGCTCAAACAGAACCATACTGTGATAGGGAAGGCAATAGATCCTCCAACGGATCACAAGAGTGACTAGGAACTGGGCAAAAGAAGGGAAACACAAATAGATAACAGATATAACAATGATGGGATCAGACTATAGATCAGACATTGGGAAGAGTCATGGAACAGCGAGCACAACACAGAGATGACCCAAGGCAGCATATAACTTATAGATAGAACAACTCGACTTATCTGTCATGTAGGAGACATGATCAGATTCCCCAGGTATAACGGACAAGAGGAGGAGTAAGAAACTCAAAGTGATAGCTGAACACAAGTGAACAATGAAACATGGATATCAAAAAACAAAGAGTGCTATGTTCAAGGATGACATGCTGCCATTACTGAAAACAAGAGAAAACTTCTTCCTTACCTTCCCTGTTAAATTTTAACGAGTCCAGGAAAGTCAACTCGGTTCCCTCTTCATTTGTTAACAAGCTTGAAGAGATGGGAAAATAATGCTTGATAGTGTCACTAATTCGTGGATATAAAGAGCCCGAACTAGTACATGCTCGATGGTGTTTTCATAGTTTAGCGAGTCTGAAAACTCCAAAGAAGACTCCAGGGGGGTCCTTTTTCGTACAATTTAGTCTCTCGAGGCCGAAAAAGTATAAAACATACCAAAGAAGAACTCTCTTAACTTCCGAAGAAGAAAAGGTGGACCTTTTTCGTACTTAGTCAGGAAGGTCCGAAAAAGGTTAAATTACCACCTACCCAACGCTCCTTCAAAAGCAGCATATAGCCTGAGTTTTACGAGTGTGAAGGAAGGAAAGATCACTCGAAAAGATCCATTTGATTACGATAAATGGGGCTTACAACAATAAACTCGATGCTTTGTTCTTTAGAGTTTAACGAGCATGACAAAGACACAAAGTACACTCGGAATCTTTTTCATGTTTTGGTCCAGAGCACGAAAAAAGAGAAAACTAAGCTCATACCGGGGCTTCCTTTTCCATAAGTTTAATCCCTCAGGTCCGGAAAATAGATAAACCTATGCCTGAGAATACTCTTCTCAATTCCGAAGAAAAGAGAGTGTTCCTTTCTCGTATTATTCCACATGGTCCGAGAAAGAGATAACCTACCACCAATGTGGATGCCCATTCACATATTCTTAACGAGCCTGAATGGACAAGTTTACTCGGCAGTCAAGTCTATTTTGAGGAGTCAAACTTGGGCCTAAAGAAACTCAAAATATTTTCCATGAATTTTTAACGAGTTCAGAAAATTCAACTCCCAGCCTCCTTATTGTTTTTAACGAGCTCGAAGTAGAGCAGAAAGAATGCTCAAAATACGAGGAGATGAGTGTCATAAGCAGGCGAAACTAGTTCCAAGCACAAGGAACAAACCTATGCATAATGCAAGGAAAATGAGCAAGATAAGGACACTCGGGGAACGTCTCCTCAAGGTAAAGGGTGTCAAGTTGCAAAGGAAAAATGATACAAGGCTAAGCGATGATGAGAACAAAGATGAGGGCTTATACAATGAGCTAAAAGCGTGGAGGCCGGCATCAGGCTCATAAGTGCGAGCAGGGCACATGCAAATGCAATTACGACTTGAACAACAAGGCAAGGCCAGTAAACAGTTGTGAATCCAACTAAGAATCCTGTCTCCAAGAAACAACAACATCAGAATCATTTTCAGAAGAAAAGATCCGATGCGGGTCACTTTGGCAGAAACACATGTGACTTTGCTATCTTCTACAAAAGGGAAAGTCAAGGTAGAATCAACCGAAGGAGATTCTATAGCACCAAGGCTCGAGGGTTTATAATCAATAAGATCAACCTCAGAAGGAGAGCAAAAATCAACAAGGGAGATAGAGTTTGCAGGAACAAACTCAGTATCACAGGAGTTGAAAAATTCATAAGAAAAATCAAACTCATCAGGATCACTGACTTGCTGTTCGAAGGAAGAGTCAAAAGACTCAACAAGACCAACATAAGAAGAAAGGTCAGGCTTACTATGCAAATCAGGGTTAGACTTAGTCACAACTGAACCAACATCCAAAAGAAGGTCAGACTGTATCAAAGACTCTAGGAAGACTTCATCCAAAGGAAGGAGATCATTCGAGATAGGACACATGTCTAAACTTTCAAATGGATCGGCAGAGTGGAGATTAGGCCTCACAGTCTGTATAGGATGACTCACTTGGTCAACTGCTGGGACCAAGTCCTGAGAAGGTAAGCATGAAAACAGAGGCTGCTTCTTAGTAGCAATTGAACACAAAGGACAAGAGGCCACATAGTTCACCTGTGGCGGGGTAGTGTCTATAGAAACACTGGGAATCAATAAAGGAAAGACTTGGTCTCTAGTTGGGTCAGGAGACGGATCAAGAAAATCCAACTGATCGATAGTGACAATTTCTTCTCCATGATTAAAGTACATCACACGAAAGAATGTTGACACCAAAGCTTGCATGGCATAGACATAATCACGTCCGAGGAGCATATTAAAGTCCAAGGGGTCTTCTATCACCATGAAGTCAACTAAGATGGTCTTCCCACCCAAAGTAACAAGTGTTTGAGCAAGAATTCCCAAGGCTATACAAGTTCTTCTATCAGACGCCAGTAACTGACTAGCAGTTGACACAAGGTTGGGAGAACCCATGCCTCGCCAAGCACGAGCAGACAAAATACTAACTGAGGCTCCTTCATCAACAATACAACGAGCAATCGTGCAAGGTTCAACTTTGACCTTTATCTGGAAAGGTGCATTAGAAGGAAGGCACGGCTCAACTAGGCTATCCCAATCAAAGGAAGCAATCCGAGAGCTTGGTGGGGGTTGATCCGAAGCAAGTTCAGTGCCCCCTTGTTCAGTAAGTTCTGAATTGGTAGTGAAGAAAATGTGACTAGTAGACACTTCACTGTCCAAAGGAAGAGTGGGATTGATCGATACTGGGATCAATTCAACCGCTTCGTGAAAGTCACTCTCCGAAGGGAGAGTGGGATTGACCAAAGATGACATTGGTTCAATCACATCAGGATCACTCTCCGAAAGAAGAGTGGGATCGACCAAATCTGATATTGGTTCGACCACTTGATCAACCAAAGGTTGAGTAGATTGTTGAGAAACTATAGATTGTTCAGGAGAAGGAAATTCTTGAGTCTTGGACCACACTCTTCGCACCTCTGGGATAGCAGGGCACTGGTGAGTAAGATGATCTCCCTCGCATAGCATACAAGGGAACTTAAGTTTGCACTTCGAACGACCAATTTTCTCAACGGTGTCAACATGAATAGCAGTGGATGACTGTTTTCTCTTAGCATGACCTGCAGAAGCTAAGAGTTTGCCCCCAGCATGAACTACAGAGGCTGGGTGACTAAGTCCAACCTGACTAAGAGAGGTTGGTTGTTGAAAAGCTTCAGAATGTTCAAAAACGGGATGACCATGAATCCAATCTCTTCGCACCTTCGCTATAGAAGGGCATTTATAAGTAAGGTGGTCTCCCTCACAAAGCTTACAAGGAAACTTGGGCTTGTGTTTTGAATGGGTAGTCTTTTCAACAGTGTCAACATGACTCGCAGTGGCTGACGGATTGTCTTCAGCATGAACCACAGAGGCTGAGAGACTGCCCCCAGCATGACTTATAGAGGCTGAGAGACTGGATCCAACATGGCCTGCAGAGGTTGGATGGGCACCACCAACATGAACAACAGAGGTTGAATGGTTAGGATCAACATGCTTTGCAGCAGTTGAGTGTGTGCCCCCAGCATGAACCACAGAGGTTGGGTTGATGGTTACAACATGACTTGTAGAGGTTGGATGGGGAGGTTCAACTTGAATAACAGAGGTTGAACGGGTGCCCTCAGCATGAACCACAGAGGCTGAGTGACTAGATCCGACATGACCTGGAAAGGTTGGAAGGATCCCACCAGCATGATCAACAGAGGCTTGATGGTGAGGTTCAACTTGACTTGCATAGGTTGAGTGCTTAGATCCAACATGACCTACAGAGGTTGGATAGGTGCCCCTAGCATGAACAATAGAGGCTAGGTGGTGAGGTTCAACTTGACTTGCAGAGGTTGAACGGGTGCCCTCTTGCTTATGTGCCTTCTTCCTATTCCTCCTTCTTTTACTCCTTTTAGACCGCCGGTTACTAGTATCAATACTTTCACCGCATGAGGTAGAAGGAGGAGGAGAATCAACTACAGGTGAAGGGGAAGCAGTGTTTTGATGCCCTTGATATAAGGAGCTTACTTGAAAAGCATCAGGAGCATTCAGGACAGTTGGAGTGGAAAACAACCACACCGGTAGCCCTAGGGTGAATCCAGGAAGATTCTGGGTGGCCATCAAATGAACACCAACATTCCCTGTGAGAGGAATAGTACAAGGAGTTCCCAGCATGGGGATCTCTTGGTTGGTGTTCAAAGGGTTGTTAGCCATAGTTTCAAACTAGGAGACAAAGTCCGAGGCTGATAAGCAACCAAAATTACAAAGCACACACCTAAAGGCACACTAAGTACAGACAAACCACACAACACTCACTAAAAATTCCTAAATCCAAACAAACAAACAGGTATAAGATATAATTTCCAGAAGAAAGCTGATAGACAGTTACTTGGCGTCCCTGTAGATGTTCTTTGGCACAAGCGAAGGAATCACCCACCGCCCTCCCACACTTTCTACCGGGGTTACCTTCCAAGCCCATCCAAGGTCAACCAGAAATAACCTTCTGGTGTACCTATGTATGAACCCTAGATGTCAAAGAGACTAAAGGCTACCTTAACTATATTGATAGTCTAGGGGGACAGTCACAAGCCTGATTTGTACGCATGGGAAGGGTAGCTGAGCCCGAAACCCTGTCTAAGACAAAATCCCTAGATGCGTAAAAACCTTGGTCTACACTTTGACAAGGAATCAGAGGGTTATCTCCTCAGTCCAAGTCTCCACGCGGCCTCGTGCTTAACTCCCGTTTGAGAGGAGCTTCCCAGATACAGTTAATAAAGTCAAGGATTTACCTAGTGATTGGCCAACTAAGTCTGAGATTTAAACACTTGTGGGGAGTTTAAACTCCCTATCCCACAAGTATAGCCTAAGCTAGTTGGTGTATGACCCTATAAAATAAAACTTACTAGTAATTTTTAAATTATATCGTTCATTTTAAGGGTTGTTTTTAGTCAGAGGGTAAATGGCGTGAAAATTATGTGGTGTTTTGACTCAAAACTGAAACAAAATGACTAAGCAAAAAGATATGAAATGAAAAAAGCAAAAACGATTCTCTTTATTTTTCAAATAGAAACTTGAAAACCACAAAAGAACAAATTCTTTTATATATATATATATATATTTTTTCAAAAACAATGATATGCCATGCAATCTAGACTAAAAACCTAATCTACATGCATATAAAGCAAACATGTGTTTTTGTCTTTTTTTTTTATAAATGCAAAAGAAAAATCAGCCTATCAACTAATGCAAGCAAGTACTGTAAGCAAAGCAAATAGACAACTACTCTACACCCCACAAACAAACCCTAGGTTTCCCTAAAGTTAGATATCAACCTCTCTTAAAAAGAAGGCTTACAAAAGTGAATAAGCCAACAACTTTGGAATGAAAAGACTGAGCAATAAAACTGACATAAACAAAGGTCAAGAAGTCCCAAGTATCAATATAAACCTACAAACAAATGCTGCTCAGTACCTTGTCCAACAAGGTCAAAGCCAAAGAAGGAGGTGGGGGGGCAAGCAACACAAACAAGTATAGGTTCTTTTTAATTTTCTTTTATAAATGCAAAAGAAAAAGACTTGCAGACAATTGACTTCTAGAGTGCAACAAAGGAAATAGGAGGATGAGAAAGACTTACTCGATTAACAAAGGTCGATCCTTGCTTGTCCTCTTCCGCTCTGCTTCACCTCCAAAGTCTTCAAGGTTGCTCCTCTTTCACCTGTCAAGAGTCAATCTTCCAGATACAAGATGATTCATATATATATATAAGTAGGTTAGGTAAATCATATATAAAATGCAGAAACATAAATATTTATCAAACCAAGATAAATGAGACACATGTGGAAGAAGGATTCTCTTTATTATCAACAATGAAAGAGTTCAGATTACAACCCAACGCCTGAGACAAGGACTCCTCTGCAACCAAAGGATTCTGAGTTTCACTGCTCCAAAGACTTCTGTATAAAATCCACCAGCATGACTTTGCTCTCCAAGTGTATGTATCTAAAACACCCCCCCCAAGGCCTGTATTTATATGGATGAAATAAGGCACTTTCGAAGGTTGAGGAGGTTGAGACAGTTAAGAAGATTAAGGTAAATGGCTTAACTAATCTCAAGTAATCGCGTGTTTTAATTTTAAATGTCAAAGATAGGCATCCGCGGGTGTCAAGAAGGACAACTCACGTATGATCTGCGACTTTCTATAAGAGCAACCCGTAGATACATCCATCCGCGACTTGCAAACACCAACACTCGCGGATGATCCGCGAGTTGCATAAGGATAGGGTCGCGGATATGTCTTGACATATCAAAAAAGGCAAAGTAAACCACTGGATGGATAATGAATGTCATTTACAAGAAGCTCATCTATAGTGTTTTGGGCAAACCTCAATCCATAGATGTCCTTTTGTGTGCCAACATGAGGGATGTTGGCACTCGGACGGAGAGGTGCCATTCAGGTGGATAACAGTCTTGATGCCGAAAGGATTTTCTAAGAGGGATGGCCACCACTTCTGTATTGTTTGCAAAATAGTCATCATTTCCTTCTCATATGTAGATGTGGATAAATTATTTCCAGAATTGCATTTGTCGGTGAAGGCAATGGGATGTTCATCTTGAAAGAGGACAACCCCAAGTCCATTGTCATAAGCATCATGCTCAAGAGTGAAGAGCTTGGAAAAATAAGGCATCTAAAAGGTGCATCGGAATGAAAGATCCAAGGGAGTAGTTGAGACTACTGAAGGTTGCATCTGAATGAAATGGAGCTGAGCAATGACACCATGTGAATTCATCTTAAGGAGCTTTTCCATGCGATGGGAACGGATGATGCTGAGAGAACCTGGTTGGAAGCCATTGAATTTGTGTTTGTTCCCATTGATTGAAAATTGCATCCATATTTCAGCAAAATCCCATAAGATGGGTCCAAGTGTGCGTAACCATTGAGTTCCCAAAATAGCACCAATCCTCCGAGACGCATGGCAAACATGTTAGAGCACAAGTTATAATCTCCAATAGAGATACACACATTGCAGCACTTTCCTTTGCAAGGTAAGGTGCTCCCATTGGCAACCATGACTTTAAATATGGAGCAAGGATAGACAAAACTATCAGCTTGTTTGGCAATTTGAGGTTCATTGAAGTTATGGGTGCTGTTATGTCAGGAATTTGTTTCTTACCTTTTCATGTTTGATTACCTTTTTGATCAAGTTTTCTTATTTCTTTGACTTTATCTTTTCAATTACCATAGGAGCTTTTGGGTATTGACTTTAATTTTTAAGTTTTTTGCCTTTAGAGTTATTTTGTTTTTTCCTCCCTTAGGTCTTAAAAGGTTTTAAAAGGTCATATTATCGAATGATGTGGTCACAAATAGAATTTTGAGCATGGTCCTGCATAGTCATACTTCAAACAACTTTTAAATTGCATTCAAAATGACGAAAAGCTGAAAAACAACGAGAAAATAGCACTAAAATTATTCTTGTAGCGCTGGAGCCGAAAAATAATGAAGGCACGCTAAAAGAATATCGTGGTCTTCATTTCTTCCGATTTTTAAGCAAAAATTTGGCATTTTCTTAAATGTTGAGTGACTAATCACGCATTGTGGAGTGTTTACTACGTGTTAGTTAAAGGATTATCATAAGAACAAGTGGTTCCACTGGGGAAGGAATCGTGGTCATCATGAGCCCAAAGGCAATTGATTTTGACAGGTAACAGCGTGGTTTGATGTTTAATATGAGATGAGTTGTCATTTGCATGCACATTCAAAGACAACGGACTTAGTGCAGTAACCATAATCACTACAAAACCGGATATGCCCGCTGGGAAACCGAGTGAGGTTTTATGGAGCCACGGGAAATTAGGGCTTCATGAATGTGCTGTCTGCAGTCAAATTGCATCCTGAAGGACACATGTACATTCGAGCTGAACAACTTAATCACTCAGGTCATGTTTTTAAACCACTGCAGTTGATCAATTTAAACGATAAGCCACTATAACTGATAATTTAGGGCTTTTTCGTTGGGAACTATTCAATCAAAATTGATTAAGGGGAATGATAGATTATGCACTCAAATGATATTTTGACTAGAAAAATAACTGCTTGAGCCATTCTGAGATGTTCTGTGGAGTGAAATACTGAAAAATAGCTTTATGTTGGAACTGTTCATTTGTTGAAGTTCGAAAGAGGCTGGGTTGAAATGCAATGTATATTATGATGGTTCAAATTTAATACTGCTGCTGGTACAACATGAGATGAAGGACAGAGACATTTCAGACAATATGAAAACCTATATAGCCTAAAGACCTAATTTTTCTAGGTTTTGAAGTTCACTGTTTTTGAAAGCCAAAAGAAGCAGTAGGCTTGAAACCAGAGGAAGATCTACTGTTAATTTGATACCTGAGATTGCTGAGCTGATAATGGATTATGTTTAAGATGGTTTACAGGCTGCGTTTAGTCTAAAGGTTGACAGTTGTGATCCTTTATGTAATATTTTTTTGTGCAGAGATGGTTTATACATGATTCTGGCAGGTTATGAATACCAATATACAAGCTTATTCTACATGCTGAAGATGGACAACCAATAGAACAATTAAATTGCATGACAGTCACCAGTTGCAGTGAGGAGTTTGGAAGATTTCAAATGACCTAAGTCTCTTATGCTTATGATAAACCTAATATTTATTAGGAAAACAAAAGCAACAGACAGAGAAGAGCAAAGAGAGTTGTTTTTGAAACCTGAAGGATTTGAGAAGGAGACAGTCACCTGACTGGTCATTAATTGAATCCTAAAACCTATACAGTTTCATTCTCTGAAGAAAAATGGGCAAGAGTGGTAAAATTAACAGAGCTGAACCAAATGATGTAGGGTGGATTGAAAAGCTCCCTGGATGTGTTGAATTATTTCAACAGGCCGGTTGGCTTGAGTTCTTTAAAAGAATAAATGGGTATAATGCTGAAGTTTCTTGCAAGTTTGCACAGTGTTTAAAAGATGACATGGTGACCTTTGATACTCTTAAGTTCAGGCTAGCAGTAGAGCTGATTGTAGAAGCCACAGGGGTTAGCGATGAAGGTGAATTATGGTTTAAGAAATTGCCTTTTACCTTTGATCCTCAGAGATACCTATTACCAAATGTCACTCCTGACTGGAATAAAGACATTCTTATTCAAAATTTCAGAAAGGAATGGGTTGAACCAATTAGAATTTTGTAGAGTTACATTACTTGCGAGGGCATGTATGCTTATGTGTTTAAGTATCACTTCAGGTTTTTGCAACATATGGTGGGACAATCCAGGATGAACCTTCCATTTTTCCTATTGAAAAGATTGCAAAAAATGGCTAGCAGGGTCAAAGGGCATATGAACCATTCCTCTCAGTCCATCTTTCATCATGGGCTGATTAAGTTGATTATTAGCACTGTTTTGCAGCATGAAGGTAAAAGTTGGGACTTCTTTCTTTTTTGGTCAGGTTTCCATGTAAAACAGGAAGATCAGCAGCCTAAGAGGCAAGCAGATAAAGGGAAGGTAATGATGAAGAAATTAGGTCAGAAAGTTAAACTTGAAGACAAGGAGGATGTTGAAGTTGAGAAGGCAGCAGAGCATGTGGAGGTTGACAGTAAACCCAAGGTGTTTTCAGTTGGTACTGCAGGTAGATATTCACTGTTTTCAAAAAAAGAATTACAGCCTAGGCAACAGTGGAGACCAGCAGCAGTTTCCAAGGAACCTAGAGCTGTTGTTATAGAAAAGGTTGATATACCTGAAGATGATTTTCAAACTCAACAGAGAAGTCCACTCACCATTCTCTCAGATGATGAGGGATATTTACTGGAAGAAGATCAGCCCATTGATAAAGCAGAAGGCAAGCATGAAGCCTGTGGAGAATTCTTCATTTCAAAGATCAAAGCAGCTAAACCTAATAAGAAGAAAAAAAGGATTGTAACCCCATATTGGAGGCATAAAACCAGGCCAACAAATAAACTAAGATGGAAGATGAAGAGGTTACTTAATCCAAAATTGAATTCCAAACAAGAAACTGTCTTGATTGATACTTCCTCAAATGAAGAGACAGAAATTGGTAAAATGGACAGTAAAAGCAAAGGAAAATCAGTTGCTAAACCTTCTTCTTCTCAGCCTGCAAAGGTGAAAGGATCACAGTCTGTAAAAGAGTTAGGGGAGCCCAAGTCTGAATTGTCTGCAATAATTCTTGAGATAAAAAATAAACTCTTAAAATAGTAGCAGGAAGAGAAAGCTAAAATATCTCTGTTGAAAATCAAGAGTGGGAAGAAGAAGATGAGCTTATACTTAGGGAAGCAGGAATTCTAAAAGAGCCTAGTATTCCTACTGATTTCACAGACTTGTTAATAAATGATGCAAACATACCTGAGATCCCTAGTTTTGATAAAGAAAACTTGCAGGAAAGTATTCAGCAGTATAAGCAATAGATGAAATACTTGCAAGATGTTAATGATGGGTTGATGAAGGTTAACATAGGGCTTATAGAAGAACTGCAGGATGTCCATAATCATTTCCAGGAGCTGTCAGAAGTATCCAAAGAGGTTCTCAAGAGGAAAAGAATTACTGACATACACTGTACAGAGTTGGAAAACACAGTAAAGAGCTTGCAGCAGGAAAACAAGAAGCTCACCAAAAGGATAACTAACCTGGAGCAGGAGAAGAAGAAAGCTAAGAGGAAAACTCAAGTATTAGATGGTATTGCGCTGCTAGCTGAGGCAGCAAAAGAGCTATGAGTCACTTGTTCATTTCAGTTACTTGTTATCTTTTTCAGAAACATGTTAGTTAGGGATTACTATTTTTAGAAAAACCATGTTTTGTAATATTTTACTTTTTACCTTACCTCATCGAGTGGATGGAGGGCAGTCAGGGTTTTTGATACCTAACTAATTTTTGTAAAAAAAAAACACTATTTAGAGAGGTTAGAGAGTCATTAGCAGGGTTCTGATTTTTTGGAGCTACAGGAGGTCTTCAGACTGCTTTTGTCTTCAGACTTGTTCAGGAGTTAAGTACCAAGACTCTTATATGCTTTTGATGATGAAATTATGAAATATATGACATTTTTCCCCTTTAGTTTTCTGTGTTGGCTTCATTATTGAACTTGTTTAGTTTCTTAATTGATATATTCATTACTGGTTTATGTGTATTTGCTGGTGATGCTTGTCCTTTATGAATGAACCTCAGCATAGTTTTTCTGTTGGATCTTGTGTGATATATTATGCATCTTTATCATCTTTTGTTTATGATTTAGTTACTGCTTTGCTCATGAATGCACTCCCTGTCTTTCTCCAAAAGTTTACAACCACTAAAACATTGCAGAAACCCTAAACTTAATCTGTTTTATTAAATTTTATCTTGAGTGTGTGTAGGCTTGTTTCTCTGGCCTTAGAAACAATTTCTGGCACAAACAGGTGCTACTAGAATCAATGAGTATTGTAAGAGGAATCTTCTTGAAGAAACCCTTGACCTGCATTGGTTTGTGGGGCGGTGACTTCGACTAATGCGTGGAGAGATATCTTGGGGTGTTCGTCATGAGAATGAGGGTCAACAGGTGGTTGCTGAATGTCGACCTGAGCGTCTACTGGATCCTGAGCAGCCTCACAAATTTCAAGTGTAGGTGGAGAATCCACATCTAGGAGATAGAGCTTTTGCTCAACACATCTATGTCCCCGGGTGAATTTCTCGTCACAATTATAACAAAGCCCTTTTTCTTGATGTTCCTGCATCTCTGCTTCAGACGAATGCTTAATAGAAGTGGTTCTAGGAGCTGGGAGATTTTGGGTTCTTTGAGGAACCATAGGTCTGAATGGAACAAGAGTGGATTTGGAGCGTTGTTGAGCTTGGATCTTGTCCTCTGCTAGCTTAGCCAACCTGAGGGATTCCATCATTGTGTGGGGGTAGAACATTTTAACCTGAGAGCGTATTGCATCCTTCAGACCACTGATAAAACAACTAAGGTAGAATGTATCAGGCAATCCCTCGGTGTGATTGGCGAGTTTCTCAAATTCTGTCTGATACTCCCGCAAAGTGCCAGTTTGGTGAAGTTTGGTGAGTGCTCCTGTGAAGTCATCAAAAGCACTAGGACCAAATCGCTGCAAGAGGAGTTGGGAAAAATCTGTCAAGTTTGGCTCGGCATGAGCCTTGATGTACCAACGGAACCATTGAAGTGCTTCCTGTTCCAAATGAAATGATACAAGGGGGACTTTATTGAAATCAAAAGTGTTATGCAGACTGAAATATTGTTCTACCCTATAAATCCATCCAGTCAGATCATCACCATTGAAGCGAGGAAAATCCAGCTTCGGCCTGCGGTAGTGGCTAAACAATGAGAACCCAGTGTCTGCAGAAGACTCAGGCTAGCGGCGGTTGTCCATGGGTGAATGCTGACGATTGAGGCCGAGAAATTTTTGATCTAGATCCTCAAGTTTGGACCTGATGGCGACAAGTTCTTCTTCCATTTGTTTATTTGCTCTGACATGGGTAACAACCATAAGCAATTTTTTTTGTTTATTTATTTTTATTTTATTTTATAAGGTAATGGGTAGAAAAACAAAAAAGGAGATTTTTGATTTGGGAAAAATTTGGGGGGGTAATTGGGGTTTTACGGGGTTTTGGACACTTTTTTAGGGACAAGAAGCAGAAAATGTGAATTTCAGAGGTGGGATGAAGGAATTGGAAAATTTGTCAGAGAGGGACAATGAAGCAGAATTGCAAAATGAACACCATGGAAAAATTTGAAGGCGATTGGGTGAGAGTAAGAGACGTTATGACAAACTTAAAAAATTGGCAAATGTGGGATTTCAGCCTTGAGGAAGCGAAATTGGGGATAAGGGCCTCAATGAAGGAATGTGCAGAATGGTAGCATGGGGGTGACAATACAATTTCAAGGAAAACGGAGCTAAATCAAGGAATATATGGCGGAAAAACATAAATTTATACTTTTTTTTAAAGAATTGATCTGTGGCGGTGCTAGAAGCTGCGTTTTATCAAAAGGAAATGGAGTAAATAATCTGTGACAATTCTGAAATTCTGCACGTTATCAACTGTAAATAGAGATGGACCCCAGGTATAATCGGCTTCTTATTGGTTCAGAGGTAGTCACTCGGCCACCAAGGTTGTCTCGAGCTTGAGTATTGGGGCAGTACCCCTCACTTCACGGCGCAGGTAAAACTGCTAACCGCTTAGCCAAAAATGACAACTCTTTGATTTTCCTCACAAATCGGAATCTAGTCAATTTGGTGGGGCTTGTTGCCCTTTTCGCTTGGCAGGTCCTCTCAATGGCCAGCTACTTCGGGGTTCCTATGGTACTCCTCACAATGGGTTTTAGGGCTATGCCCAAGTATTTCCCACAGTTAAGCGGATAGGGTGTATTCCCTGATCCGAATTAAAAATACTGCTGCAAGAAGAATAACTACTACAATAATCACATTGCCAGAATAAATTTGGTAGAAATTCCACCCAATGCTCAAAAACCCATAATTAGAGCTAGGGTTTTGAAACGAAAACTTTTAAAATGAGCATAACCCAATCTAGATTGCTCAGAATCACTATTATAGCCTATTTCTGGAACTAGAACAACCACTCTGCTTCTACCCTCAAATTCAGAATAGAAATCTGGGCACCCGGTCAAAAGATTTTTGCTCTACAATTTCCGCGGCTGTCACCAAAATTCTGAAAAATTGCTGATTTTAAATCCGCGATATCTCCACTTTTAGAACTCCAAATGAGATGATTTTTTTTTTGAAACTGCGTATTTTTGAAAGAGGAATTCAGATATACAACCTATTTCTTCTGATTCTATGCAAAAAGTTTCAAAAAGTGATATGAAAGTCGCCGCCCAATTTTGCCCTCTTTTTTTGAAAAGAAATTTTTTTTTTCCCACTTGTGCCAAGGAAAGTGCTATGATTCCAGATGTGAAGCACCTTCTGCAATAAATAATGAGAATGAAAAAATATTAGAGCACAAAAGATATTTTATTGATCACGGGCCACTTCGAGGGGGCAACCTCCTTTGAGCAAGCTCAATACAAAACAACTCTTCGGTGCTTTCAATAGCCTCAACACATACTTATAGACTAAGTCTAATCTAAACAACTATTACTCCACACGAATGTGGGATAATGCAACCTATTAACTGGACGACTTAACAACTATTACTTACTCCCCATGAATGTGGGATAATACATCATACTAATTGGACAACTTACAAAGCATATGCGTTCGAAAAAATATACCAACAAAATAAAGAGGGGGGTTGACACGGGTTCTTAACACAATGGTTCAAAGCATCCCAACGACCTTATGCTGACTCAACCCTGAATTGTTCCTCAACAACAGAGGTGAAGGAGTCTTTTCCATTGCAACACTTGTTCTTATACCCTTTAACCCTCATCATCCTCTAGCATGGAGTATGTATTTTGACCTTCTGAACTTCTCGACCGCTTTCCACTAATATGATGTCGGTAAATCCAGAACGGGAACCCCCTTTGCCAACACACGTAGCTCCACATGATCCCTCTACAAAAAATCCAACAATTTTGCGCATGTGGCTCTGAAAGTGAACACTGGCTCGAAGTTATCTGCTAATTTGTCGACGATTGTTTTTCCCTCTAGGGACTGCTACATGTCCGTGAATTTGGAGTGATCTGACCTGCATCAGATCAGCCTGTCAGGATATTCTTTTTGCGACAACATGCCACCCTTTTCTTCCGAGAAGAATGGCAACCCCATCTTAACGAATGGATTAAACATTTCTATGAAATATTTGACTTCGTGTGCCATAATACCAATTTTGGCTCCAATTGTATCTAAATGATGATGTTGGTTTACCACCTTCCTAGCCCAAGTGATGATAGAAATCCTGTTCATTATGTTGGATGTTATGAGTTCTTCCTCTGTCAACCCATTGAGAAAGTCTATGGCATTTCTGGCATAATCAACAGGCTTTTCATTAACCTTTCTCTCACTGCTGTAACACTTTGCTTGACTGCATGTATAGATATTTCTTTGTCTAATATGTAATCCAGGTAGGGCCTCAATTTGGTAGCCTTTGATATGAGTGCATCCCATATGATATGCTTAGCCCCTCGCATAGGAAGTTGTTATGTAACAGGCTTTACCAATTTCTCATTTTTACTCTGCAATTCTGCACATTTGCTTCTGAGCTCTTCCTCTCACGTTCTTTCTCCATCGCCAAGCCCTCCAAATCCTTGTTTTGGTTCTTCATCCCTATTAGTTCCAATATCTTCATAATTACTTGAGCCAAGGCTTGAACGATGGATAATTCACCAGGTTCAATGATAGGAGGAATGACTCCCTTTTTGGTTTCTTCTCCTCTCTCCTACAACTCCCTCTCCTCTCTTGTAACCTTTTCTCTAGCTCATCTGATTTGGCTTTGAGAGACTTCTCACTCTCCACTATAAGGGATATATCCCTTTTCCATTGCTACTATTTCTCTGTGAATTTCAATAGTTGGGCCTAGAAATTAGTAAGCTTACCATTCAAGCTCTCTTTCTCCTTTTCGAGCTCTGATAACTCTAAAGATTGGATCAACTGAGTAGCTGGGATATTCATATTTTTCTTCAGCAGTTGAATGATATTTTCTTTCTCTTTTGACATCCTTTGTGTGATAGCCCCTTTATCAGCTTGGTTTCCAGCAAGTAACAAATCTGCCTGCAACTTCTTGATCTAAGCTTGGTGGGCCCTATTCTCCACCTTCTCCTATCTCAGTTGATTTTCAACCTTACTCTTATCAGACTGCAGCTTAGATATATTGAGGGTTGACTTCAACAAATCAGTATGGATAATGTCCCCTGTCTTCTTATGGAGGTGAATCATATCTGGTATAGGGATATCATCCAGGTTTATCTTCATTTCAGCTACTCTATTTCTAGAATCTATGGCTAAATTCAATGTGTCTTGCTTGTGATCCCTGAGATACCTCTAGAACACAAGCCTTTCGCACATCTGCATATAATTCAAGAGATTCATTCATGGTGATGTCTTTGCTTTCCTTATATTTGTCCAATAGTTCAATGTTGGACCTATATCTATCTGTTGAGCCTTCAAGTGTCTGGGCAAATGCGTATTCTTGAACCTTAAGGCTAGGCCTTTGACCTTTACCTATGGTGCTCAAAGGGCTTATTTTGTTTATCTGCCTCTTGATAGAGATGATGTGATTGGGATCGTAATTGATGGTAGCTTCAGTTGGGAATCCCATCTCTCTTAGCAGACTTTGTATTAGTGGAAGAGCAGCTTTGTTTTTAATGATAAATGGGCCTATGGCCTAAGGAAATTTTATATCGAAATACTTTCTGAAATTTAGAAAGTGCTCATTTTCTACTATAAGCTTTTGTCGGATCAACTCCAAAGAAAACACCCTGGGGGTCAAAAAGGAATGTAGCACAAAGGGTTGATGCACAAACCCGTATAGCCTTATCACCGTGCCCTGTTTTGATAAGAACCAATCCTCGATTCTCTTCTCAAGAGAGAATTGCAAAATCTCTCTCATCTGAGGTAACACTTTGGGTAGCCTTTTCTGGAAGAAAGCACTACAGACCTATGACATTAGGCAGTTCATGAACTTTCTGTAATCTCTGCTTATCTAGTATGTGATTACCATTTATGGGAGCTATAGGTTCTCTTCATTGGAAGGCACAAACATCTTTAGTAAGTAGGACTGAAATATGATAATTCTTGTCTTGGGGAAGTCTACTAGCTGAGACTGGATATTCTCATCTAGGAGCACATCAAACTTGAGATAATAGAAATGTGTTGACTGGCTAGAGTCTTCTGAGTCAACCAGAAAGGTGCTCAGGGTGAACAATAGGCTCATTAGGGGCTCGGTGACGTATTTGTCTGTGTTCATCCTTAAAAACTGACTCATAAGGGTTATGACACACTATGTTTCTTCATTAAAATCATTGGCCTCTACATGGAAAGGGTAATTTTTTCATATGGGTGTCGGGTTTGAAACACGATTTAAAAAACGCCTCCTTCTTTTCAATAGTTCCATCCCTAAAGCACTGGACAATTCATTCTTCATTATATTCTTTGTCCCTTTGACTGAACTCCATAGGAATTGATAGGGTATTTCTAACAACTAGGGGTCTGATTGGGCACATGATTTTTGACTTGGACGTGTCCATAATTACCCTCTCAGAGGAGCAATAACTAGCGGTGCACCAGTCGATGAATTTGGGGCAACTCAGGGTTTGGTACATGGAAAAATGGTGAAAATATGACTTGTAAATGCCGTGCACATCTGTTCCTTGATCCTTAAGCAGTTTTAGTTTGTTTTTCATAGTTTCCACGAGTCCATTTAATAGTATGGTGTCAAAAACCTCTGAATCTCTGTCCTCAAAGAGTTCCTTATTTTTTTGGTATTCTAGGTTTTGAACTGCTAACTCCTCTACCTCAACCATATTATAGACTTGTTTAGTGTTGAAACGTTTCCTACCTGGTCTCTTGACAAGTAGCTCAAAGGTTCCATTCAAGCTGGTCGCTTTTCGCACAGTCCTTCTCTTGCTATCCAATGCACCGAATAATATAAGTGACCTAAATTCACGTGCATGCATTTGTTTTATATTATCCTTCTTTGATATACCGCCTACACCCCTTTTAGTGGAAACAACCCTCGTCCGTTCGTTCTTCCCCCCTCCATGTTGAACCATCGATCTTGCTCCCTTTAAAACCATTGGTCTTTTTTCTCTATTGTATTGTCCCTCTTATTTTCCCTACAGCTTCACTTAGTGGAACTAATCTCCATCGTCGATCTTACCTATACCTTCATTAGGGCTATCGAATCGCACCTCCTCTAACACATTCTGTTGAGCCCGACCCTTCTCTTCTGTCATGCACTTATCAACATTGGAATTAATGTCGAACATGGATCTTGACCAGGCTCTGATTCGAGCTGTTGAAACTTGCGGGGTCTACCAAATTCTACTGATTTGAGAAATTGTTTTCCGCGTGCAATTTGTGGCAGCAGAATTGACCATTACCATAGATCTAGCTCCAACATAGATCTTAATTGTTGCAAGCTGTGACTCCTACCACATTCCGCTGATTTGAGAAATTGATTTTCTCATGCAAGTTGCGGCAGCAGGATCTACATCCGCCGTAGATATCGATTGAGCACTGATGTTGGCCGTCGAAACCTACGGGGTCTACCAAATTCCGTTGATTTGAGAATTTTATTTGTCCTCGCATGTTTTTCTAGTGGAATTGCAGACAACCATAGATTCTCTCCCCACTGCTTATCTCATAGCCGATATTCTCTGCACGTTAACTCCATTCCGCCGATCATAATATTGATTTTGACCCCGCATCTTTCATCAACGAAATCGTATGCAACCGTTGACCTCCGTCAATGCCGATCTACACCCTTCATAGTTTCCAGGACATAACCTTTGAGAGGATTTTCGTATTTACCTCCTCCACATGGCCAGACCTTGGTATTTTTATGTTTCTCCTTATTCTTGACAAGGGATAGGTTTCTTCAGAACTTGCTCAATTCTTCCTCAGGTCTTATGACATAGAAATTTTTATCCTTACCCATCACTATCACTGGCTTATCCTTTGCAAGGGAAATACTGCATATGCACGTGTAAAATTCCCCAAAATTTAGCACATGTGCTAACAACGGCTCCAATTAGGGATGCTATCCTCCCTGTGAGGTAGAAAAGAACCCTGTAGACCAAGTGCCCAATCCATTGGGACCTATTGTGCTTGGAAAATCCTAGTTTACTGCACAGTTTTGGCTTCGTGCCAAAGCTCATCACCTCAAATTTTACTCTAGTGCCTTTAACTTCAAATCATGAAAAGAAAAGAAAATAAATTCAAATGATAACCCCTCATGTGGACCTTATTTCCTTCACCTCAGGATTGAGATCTATCAAAGAGCTATCCACACATGTAACGTTAAACTAACACGGTATATACAATGACATGGAAGGCTGAACTCACTTCAAAGAAAATAATGTTTTAGGAGCCTCCCATTTACAGGAGCTCCTGATACCAGACCACCCTCCATTTCGTCCAGTATGTAGGCATTTTTTCCTCTGAAGGCTGGAATTTTGTAAGGGCCCTTCCATAGGAGAGCAAATTTTCCATGCTTTCCCTTCTCTTCATGTGGTGCATCCCATTGTAACACTACATCCCCCAACTGGAAATCATTAGGTTTTGCTCTTTTGTCAAAGATATCTTTTGTTTTATCCTGAAATTTTTGAGTTCTGTCAAAAGGTTGCTCTCTTTGTTGTTGCTCTCTTTGCTGCTGCAGTTCAACCAATTGATACATCCTCCTTTGATTTGGGTGGGTTTCAACATCTTCTTCCTTTAACAATCTCATCACTAGAAAACTTAGGGAACTAGGAAAGAGTACCTCAGATCCATAGAACAACTTAAATGACGAGGTGCCAATAGATTTATTCACACTGATTTTGTCAGCCCACAAAGCATGGGTCAACTTTGTGTGCCAAGCTTTCTTGTTGTCTTGCAGCAAATTTTTGATTATCCTCATTAGGCTTTTAATTAAAGATTCTTCCAACCCATTTCCATGTGGGTAATAGGCCATGGAATTCCCTAGCTGTATGTGATACTTTAAACAAAATTCAACCATCTTATTTGATTTGAATGCAACAACATTGTTAGTGATCAACTTCCTAGGGATCCCAAACCTCGACAAAATGTGCTCCTCCAAAAACTTCATAATTACTGTCTTAATGGCATGTCTAGTTGGGATGGCTTCAATCCATTTAGTGAAATAATCAGTGGAAATGAGAATCCACTTGTGTTGTCCTGAGGAATATGGGTTTATTTCTCCAATGAAATCCAATCCCCATTGCTGGAAAGGGGCATCAAGCTTCCTCCTTCCTTCAAAGATCTGACACTTATGGCAGGAAACAACCTCCTTGTGAGTATTAGAAAAGATAGTGGGCCAATAAAATCCCGCCCTCATGATATTATTAATAATGGCCTTCCATTAACGATGACACCCACATTCTCCTGCATGGAATTCTTCAATGAGCTTCTTTTCCTCCTGTTCATTCACACAGTTCAACATAACCCCTCCTGGTTCTTTCCAATACAGTTTTTCATTTAAGATGCAAAACCTCGCTGCTTTCTGCTTGAGGAATATGGCCCTTGTCTTGTCCATATTTTATAGAGCTTGCATATGTTGTAACACGAAGATGATGTCAGTATACCATGGGGATGACAGGAAATGTTCAGTCATTTGTGAATCTGTCTGTTCCTTAGGGTTTTTCTCTTTTGTTGAAAAGTCAACAATCATGTGTAAGCTGAGAGTGTCATAGTTAGACTGTGCCATGATTTTGGCTAGTCCATGGCCTTTAATAAGCTTGGTGAGCTTAATATCCAAGTCATATTCAAGTAGGATTGCAATCCATTTCCCCCTCCATCCCTCAGGATCTGGTTGGGTTAGGATATCCTTTACCGCATTGGTGGGGACATGGGAAATAATGTGAGAATGAAGGATGTAAACCCATAACTCCTTCAATGCCTGCACTAGAGCATAATCTTTCTTATCCAGGATGTTGTATTTCAATGGGGCATCTCTCAATGTTTTGTTGTAGAAAGAAATGGGTCGCTCGTTTCCCTCATGATTCTTTTGTAACAATACCCCTTCCACTATGTGCTATGAAGCGGATGAGAATATGAGGAAATATTTGGAGAAACCATGGCTTGCCAGCACAAGTGCTTCCTAAACATCCTTCTTTATATCTTCAAAGGGTTGTTTTGCTTCAGGTGTCCACTTGATCTCTTTGTCTTTTCTTAGCATGTTAGTTATACACCTTACTATCTCTGTAAAGGAAATAGTGAACCTTCTCAAAAAATTCACCTTTCCCAAAAAGGATTGAACCTCAACCTTGTTCCTAGGGAGTTCAATTTTATGAGTTGCCTCTACTCTCTTTGGGTCTATTTTGATTCCTTCCTGAGAAATTATGTGCCCAAGCAGCTTCCCTTCCTTCATAGCAAAGTATGACTTCTTTGGATTGAAATTTTTGCACTTCCTGAACATTCTCAGTAGGTGTGCAACATGTTCCTCATCAGACTTTGAAAAGACAATGATGTCGTCTAGATAGATGACCAAAATCTTGTCCTTTTCATCAGCAAAAGCTATGTCCATGGCCCTCTGGAACGTTTCCCTTGCATTCATGAGTCCGAATGGCATTTTTGCATACATAAAGTGCCCCAAGGTGTGGTGAAAGCTATATTTTCTTGGTCTTCTGGGTGCACCATGATCTGATTGTAGCCTGAGAAGCCATCCAAGGTGGAGATCCTTTGGGAGCCCACTACCCTTTTGCAAAATGTGGTCCATCTTAGGAAGAGGATAATGATTCTTTAAAGAAACTCTGTTCAAGTTTTTGAAGTCAATGCATATCCTTATCTCTCCATTCTTCTTCCTCACTGGGACCAAGTTGGCCACCCACCTTGAGAATATAAGGGCCACAAAGATTTTTGCCTTGAATAGTTTCTTTATTTTCTTTTCCACCAAGGGTAGTAGCTTGGGGTTCATTCACCTTAGCTTTTTTTTTAAAGGCATCTCATCCTTTTTTATTGGTATAGTGTGCTGGATGATACTGGTATCATAAGCCTTGACCACACTGTAGCTCCAAGCAAAAAAATCTGAGTACTCTTTCATTAGTGAAATGTATTTATGCTTGGCCTCAATTGAGAGTGCTCTTGATATTTTGATGACTTTTGGATGATATTCTGTCCCAATATTAACATCTTCCACATCCTCACAACTTGGGACAAGCTAAGGTTCCTTGGAAACAACATTTGGGTCAAAGAGCTTTTGTAAAGGAACTAAACCCCTGGGGATAGAGTTACCTTTAAATTGCAAGATCTCTTTGCCACATAAATTGTTTAGATATTTTTACTGCCCATCAGTCTCCTACAACTTGGGCACAACAACCTCTTCAACTTTGCAGCCCTCAGCACACCCAGCAGGGACATCAATATCATCCCACGACATTTCTTTGGGAGTAATAGCCTGACTTTGCGGGGATTCCTGGGTGAGAGTAGGCCCATCTAGGAGTACATTATTTTCATCAATGTCCAAGCCATCAAATTCCTCAGTGAGAGCGAGGAAATTTTGAATCTGTTTGTCATCTTCAAAGACCTGCCAACTCTTAACATTATCTGGGAAAGAGGGTCTGTGCCTAAGTACTTCAACCTCATACTTTCTATAGGGGTGCATGGGGATCTTGAAAACAACAATAGAGGTGGACAAAGAATCAACTATACAATTCTGTAACCTGGGAATTAGATTAAAGTTGCATTCTTCAAAACATTCTAATAGGTCTTGGGAAACATTTCTGTAGCTTCTCATCCTAGGATTTATGGACTGATATCCACCTTGCATTTGTTTAATTACCAGCTCAGAGTCCCCATTTATCACCACCATCCTGGCTTGGAAATTCTTCAGGATCTAAATTTCCAACATCATAACCTCATACTCTGCCTCATTATTTGTGCAATCGAAGGAAAGTTTGTAGGAATAATTTAAAGCTATCCCTCCTTGGGGTTTCACCCAAAGTCCAACTCCTACCCTTCCTTGCATGTTGCCCCATCAAAACTTACATATCACACTCCTTCCAGCTCATCCTGAGTGGGTACAAAGGCAACATTTTGTTAACTGCAATTGTCTTTTCCTCCTTCTATAAAGAAAATAGATGATCCCATCTCAGTATCCAATGAATAGATGGGGTGGTTTTTTTGCCTCTCAACACTGGTCACCATGTATGCCAACTTTTTCTCTCTAAAAATCCTTCTTTGTACCCCAAAGACAGGGATGGTTGCGTATGACATATCCATTTGAAGATCACCTTTGAGTTTGATTGCCCAAGATCTTGATAGCAACATTCCAAGCTTTGGAGGGATGTCAACTACAACTACGTCCATGACAAGGGTTTTGGCAAGGATCTGGACCAAAGAAATGACCAAACCTTTGATCAATCCTAGGCACTTGACTTTACTGGAATCAAAGGATGAAAGGTCTTTGTATGGTCTGGTCACTTCCAACCCCAGCTTATCCATGATCATCCTAGGAATCATATCATGGGAGGCTCCTACATCACACATGGCGTTGTGTAGGATGGCATTATGAATGTTCAGACTAACATAGAAGGGAGAAATGTCTTCATCAGATGACTCATATACATGGGGTCCGAATAATATGGTGGGGCTATCATCTTGAAGGTTCAAGGAATATGATATTTTAGAGATTTCTCCTGGAGGCTTTGACACAGTTGTGATCTTGGAATGATATTCAGAATTTTTTCATAATTCCACAAGGGGGACAAAGATTTTAATCTTTGTGATTTCGACCTCTAGACTAAAAGAGGTTTGTCCATGATATGAGCTCCTTGGATTATCTTCTTTCTTCTCTTTCCCTTTGTTTTTCGTTACATTTTTGGAGCTATCCTTAGGGGGTGTATCATTTTTGGGCTTACTTGCAGGGGCTTTATTTCCTGCATCTTTTTTCATCATAATAGGGACATGTCTATTTCTCAGGCCAATCTGCCTTTGCCGATCCTTTCTTAAAATCCTATGTTTCCTCAGCAGGAAGATCCCCCACTTCTTGACTGGAATTATCATGCTCTTCTTTAGTAAAAAAGGTCGAGGCTGAGTTAGTGTCCAGCTGGTGGATTTCATCCTCAGCTTGGTTTTCATAATCTTGCTCCACATAATTCTCTTGAAATGGGGGTCTGACAGGTGGATCAGGAGGGTTTCGCTGATCTCTCTGTTTGTTTTGGAGGATTTGTGGCCTTCTGGAATTCTGGTTTCTATTTTTTTGCTCTTGATTTTCCTTGGGAGGTAATCTGTTATCCACAGAGTGTATGTCCATCAATTTTTCCATGGTTTTCATCATCATGTCCATTCTAACCTCTTGTGATTTAGAGGAAGAAGGTTGTTAGGGATCTTTATCCTCGCTTCTATCTCCCTCTTATCTCCTGCACTCTCCCTTGTCTCTCTTCTTCTTTTTGGAAGCAGATAGGTTCACCTCTACCTCTATGGAATCCTTCATCATATCGGCTAAGGAGGCTGATCTTTTGTCACTCAATAATAAAGTAAGCTCACTATCAAAGGCTTCAACATATTGGAGCTGGGCAGAACCAGGGGGTGTTTGAACTGGGCAGGGATGGCATTAAATGTCTTCATAAATACGTCAGAAAATTCTTGAATAGATTCGCTCTCCCTCCTCTTCATGGAGTGGTATTGGGACAAATACTACTTAGGATTTTTCTTGTCTGCCCATTTGTCCTTGAAAGATTCTTCAAAAACTTGATAGTTCAGAATGGAGTTGTATGGGATATTTTTGAACCATTTTATCACTTCTCCAACAAGAATTTGGGCAAATAGTCTGACCTTAACATCATCATGGTCTACTTCCTCCATGTCTACCAAGTTTGAAAACCATCCCAAGTGTTCCTCAGCTGAATACCCCCTCTCCCCATTAAATTGTTTGAGTTTATGGGAGTATCCCAGAGGGAGGTCATGAAGAGAAACATGAAGAATTATAGGGGCAAACCTATTTTCCATCCTTGTGGATATAGCAAGGTTTCCAAGGGGGATTGAAGCTGGGGTGAGAGAAGTTACTGTGCTTTGAGGAACTGTGGAAATGTGAGGGGTTGTGAGACTGGATGATGGAGGCTGATTTAGCTTAGAAGTAGTGGGTGATGAATATGCGGCAACAGATTTCCCTGTGGTAGTGGGGTTTAATAGGGCTAGTTCAGAGGTAGGTATGGGGCACTCTCGGTCAGAAAAGGATCGAAGTTTCCCACCTAGAGACTCTGAGATCTCAGGTGAATAGGACGCACAGGAGAACTCGAACGTGGAGGGGTCCAAGACTACTTCAGATAAACTGGACTCAGAATTAGTTCTAGGGAAAAATAGCTCCAATTCTTCACCACAATGCTCAGATATATCATCAATAGAAACAACACCTTCAACAGGTAAATAAAAAGCTTTGTCTAACCTTTGCAGCTTATTGGCCTTCCGAATCAGGCTCTCTGTATTGAAAATTTCTTGAAAATATTCAGCATCAAGATTGCTCCTCGCCATTGGTCCTTCTGGCCGCCAGTATTCCAATGGAGTCACCTTCCAACAGTTTCGAGTGGAGTCGCTAGAGCATATACAACCAGTATGTGTTTATGACCGGCTGCTCAACCAGGTTGTAGAACTAGAACAATATTGTTTCCCCGAGGAGATAATAGCGATTAGTCCCTGATAACGCTGCCAAGATGTTATCACCCAATGATTTTCCTATGGTTGTGGTAGGAGATCACTGGGATAACCATTTCAAACGAATATTTAGATTGTATTCTAGCTTATACAATCAGAGATGGCTCTCTCAATGTCACAAAGCTCACATACACATATAGCTTTAAGAAAGTGATCAGAAGGCTAGATATTTGATGAGAAGAGAATATTTGTAATTTAAAGATTGTATAACAGACAAACAGGAAGTACCGTTGGGCAATGGATTCACATCCTGAAACCTTCAAGGGATTACATCAATAATAAATGGTGATTCTCCTATGTAATCTGAGGCAACGTGGATGTTGTATTCACTCAAATAACTTGATATGATGACTAATTGAAATGAGGAAAGCCCAGTGAAACAAAAGGAACCTATCTATGGATGAATCTCTTGGAACACCTTTAGCAGAAACAACAATAGAAACTAATAACTGAAATAGAGCATCTATCTGAGGATGAATTATATCTCAGTCATTATACACACATAGCAAATACGATTTCTAATGGAGGAGAGTTTAACAAAGAACGAATTCCTTGCATACAATCTAGAAATGTATTAGCAACATACACATACATGAAAATGGGAAATACAGGAAACACAACTGAACATTGAACACCTTGATTAATCTCAAAAAACTGAGAAAACGCTTTTCATTAATACTTTCAAAAAAAATTACAGAGCTACAATAACCAAGCACAGAAGGCTTCAGAATGAAAGTTTTCCAACCCTTTGCTCCTCTATGGAGGTTACATTTAAAGTGTAATTCCCCCCCGAGACGTATTTCGAAACAAGGCATCAAAATTAGTTAGGACACGGGGAACAAACCCAAATAATCATGATAAATCCTAACAACTTTGAGGTGGCAGATTCGCCACGATTTTAATGTAAATAAGGAAAGTATGCGGTGATGCACGTGCTCGATCAAAACAACAAACAAGGCATCTGTGACTCAGGATCGCTTGCTGAAAACGACGGTTCAAAGCATCCCCAACGACCTATGATGACTCAGCCTTGAATTGTTTCTCAACAACATAGGTGAAGGAGGATTTTCCATTGCAACACTTGTTCTTATACCATTTAACCCTCATCATCCTCTTGAATGCAATATGTATTTGGACCTTTCGAACTTCTTGACCGCTTTCGATGGATATGCTGTCGGTTAATCCAGAACGGACACCTCCTTTTCTAACACACGCAGCTTCACATGATCCCTGTATGAAAAATACGATAATTTTGCGCATGTGGCGCTGAAAGTGAACCCCAGATCGATGTCATCTGCTAATTTGTTGATGATTGTTTTTCCCACTAGGGATTGCTGCATGTCTGCGAATTTGGAGTGATCTGACTTGCATCGGATCATCCTGTCATTATATTCTTTTTGTGACAACATGCCACCCTTTTCTTCCTAGAAGAATGGTAGCCCCATATTAACCAATGGATTGAACATTTCTATGAAAGATTTGAATTCATGTGCCATAATACCAATTTTGGATTCTATGGTATCTAAATGGTGGTGTTGGTTTACCACCTTCCTAGCCCAAGTGATGATAGAAATCATGTCCGTTATGTTGGTTGTTCCGAGTTCTTCCTCTGTCAACCCATTGAGAAAGTCTATGGCATTTCTAGCATAATCAACAGGCGTTTTATTTAACCTTTCTCTCACTACTGTAACACTTTGCTTGGATGCCTGTATAGCTCTTTCCTTGTCCAAGATGTAATCCAGGTAGGGCCTCAATTTGGTAGCCTTTGGTATGAGTGCATCCCATATGATATGCTTAGCCCCTTGCATAGGCAGTTGTCCTGTAACATGCTTTACCAATTTCTCATTTTTACTCTGCAATTCTGCTCACTTTGCTTCCCATCTCTTCCTCTCACGTTCTCTTTGCACTGCCAAGCCCTTTAGATTCTTGTTCTGGTTCTTCATCCCTGTTAGTTCCAATTCCTTAAGACTTACTTGATCCAAGGCTTGAATGATGGAGAATTTTCCAAGTTCAATGATAGGAGGAATGACTCCCTTTTCAGTTTCTTTGCCTCTCTCCTATAGCTCCCTCTCCTTCTCTTGTAACCTTTTCTCCAGCTCATCTGATTTGGATTCGAGAGCCTTCTCACTCTCCACTATAAGGGACATATCCCTTTTCCATTTCTTTTCTTTCTCTATGAATTTCAATAGTTGGGCTTGGAAATCTATAAGCTTACCATTCAAGCTCTTTTTCTCCTTTTCAAGCTATGATAGCTCCGAAGCTTGTATCAACTGAGTAGCTGGGATCTTTAACTTTTTCTTCAGCAATTGAATGGTATTTTATTTCTCTTTTAGTAGCCTTTGTGTGCCAACGCCTTTATCAACTTGGTTTTTAGCAAGTAAGAAATCTTCCCACAACTTCTTGATCTGAGCTTGGTGGGCCCTATTCTCCACATTCTCTTGTCTCAATTGATTTTCAACCTTACTCTTGTTAGACTGTAGCCTAGATATCTTAAGGGTTGACTTCAACAAATCAGTATGGATAATTTCCCCTGTTTGCTTATGGAGGTGAATCATATCTGGTACAGGGATATCATCGAGGTTTATCTTCATTTCAACTACTATGTTCCTAGAATCTATGGCTAAATTCAATGTATTTTGCTTGTGATCCCTGACAGAAACCAGAGATACCTCCTGACCACAATCCTTTCTCACATCTTCATACAATTTAAGAGATTCATTCATGGTGATGTCTTTTCTCTCCTTATATTTGTCCAATAGTTCAGTCTTGGACCTATATCTATCTGTTGAGCCTTCAGGTGTCTCAGAAAATGCATATTCTTGAACCTCAAAGGCCGAGCCTTTGACCTTTGCCTATTTCTTCTTGCATTTACCACCAAATTCCTGTACGAGCTGCTCTGCCTGTTTTTTTTGTGTGTTGGCTGTGTCTTCCTCCTTTATGTCCATGACATTAGAGAAATCTCTTTTGTTAGTATGCTCAGAGACACTAGCCAAAGGTGTGATATTTTCTACTGCTGGGCCCAGGCTTGAAGTGCTAGGTGGAGGTGAGTTATTTTCCTGAATTGAAGAAGTAGAATCCTCTTCCATACCATCATCTCCCTATTTCTCCTAGGGGTAGTCTAACCAATTTGCAGCCTCAGGCAGGCCTGCCACCTCATGGTGCTCAAAGGGATTGTTTTTATTTATCTACCTCTTGATAGAGATTATGTGATGGGGATCATAATTGATGGAAACTTCAGTTGGGAATCCCATCTCTCTTAGCAGACTTTCTATTAGTGGAAGAGAAACTTTTTTTAACGCCAAATGGGCATATGGCCCAAGGAATTTTGATATCTGAAGACTTTCTAAAATTCATAATGTACTCATTTTCTACTATAAGCCTTTATTAGATCAACTCTAAAGCAAACACCCCAGGGGTGAAAAAGGAAGGTAGTACAAAGGGTTGATGCATAAACCCGTATAGCCTTATCACCATGCCCTTTTCTGATAAGGACTAATCCCCGATTCTCTTCTCAGGAGAGAATTACAAGATCTTTCTCATATGAGGTAGCACTCTGGGTGGCCTTTTCTGGCGGAAAGCACTATAGACCTTTGACATTAGGAAGTTCATGAACTTGCTATAATCCCCACTTATCTCATCTGTGATTACCATTTCTGGGAGCTATAGGTTGTCTTCATTGAAAGACACAAACATCTTCAGTAAGTAGGATTGAAATATGAAAGTTCTTGTCTTGGTGAAGTGTACTAGCTGAGAATGGATATTCTTAGCTAGGAGCTCATCAAACTTGAGACAAGATAATTATGTTGATGGGATAGACTCTTCTGAGTCAACCGGGCATGTACTTAGGGTGAACAATAGGCTCATTAGGGGCTCGCTAACATATTTGTCTGTGTCCATCCCTAAAAAATGACTCATAAGGGTTATGACACACCGTTTTTCTTCATTAAACTCATTGGCATCTATAGGGAAAGGGTATTTTTTCAGATCGGTGTCGGGTTTAAAACAAGATTTAAAGAACGCTTCCTTCTTTTCAATAATTGCCTCCCTAAAGCTCTGGACAATTCCTTCTTCATTATATTATTTGTCCCTTTGACTGATCTCCATAGGAACTGATAGGGCCTTTCTAACGATTATGGGGCTGGCCAAGCACATGATTTTTGACTTGGATGCGTCCATAATTACCCTCTCAGAGGAGGAATAACTAGTGGCGCACCAGTCGATGAATTCAGGGAAACTCAGGGTTTGGTCTATGGAAAAATGGTGAAAATACGACCTGTAAATGTTGTGCACATCTGTTCCTTGATCCTTAAGAAATTTTTGTTTGTTGTTCACAGTTTCCATGGGCCCATTTAACAGTATGGTTTCAAAAACCTCTGAATCTTTGTCCTCAAAGAGTTCCTCTATTTTCCAGTATTCTAAGTTTTGAACCTATAACTCCTCTACTTTAGCCATGTTATAGACTTGTTTGGTGTAGAAACGTGGCCTACCCGGTCTCTTGACAAGTAGCTCAAAGGTTCCATTCAAGTTGGCCACTTTCCACACAGTCCTACTCTCACTATTCACTGCACCAAATCATATAAGCGATCTAAATTCACGTGCACACATTTGTTTATATTATCCTTCTTTGATATACCGCCTCCACCCTTTTCAACAGAAAAAACCCTCGTCTGTTCATTCTTCCCCCTCCATTTTGAACAGTCGATCTTGCTCCTTTTAACACCTTCGGTATTTTTTCTCTGTTGTAACGTCCCTCTGATTTTCCATATAGCTTCACTTAATCTCCATCGTCGATCTTACCTATACCTTCATCGGGGACGTCGAATCGCTCCTCCTCTAACACATTCTGCTGAGCCCGAACCTTCTCTTATGTCATGCACTTATCAACAACAGAATTAATGTCGACCGTGGATCTTGATTAGGTGATGATCCGAGCCGTTGAAACTTGCGGGGTCTACTGAATTCCACTGATTTGAGGAATTGTTTTTCACATGCAAGTTGTGGCATCGAAATTAACCTCTTTTGTAGATGTAGCTCTAGCATAGATCTTGTCTGTTGCAACCTGCACCTCCTACCACATTTCCCTGATTTGAGAAATTGATTTTCCCGTGCAAGTTGCGGCAGCGGAATCTACCTCCATCGTAGATCTCGATTGAGCGCTGATATTGGCCGTCAAAACCTGCAGGGTCTACCAAATTCCGCTGATTTGAAAATTTTATTTGTCATCACATGTTTTTCCAGCAGAACTGTGGACAACCGTAGATCCTCTCCCCACTGCTTATTTGACGATCGATATTCAATGCGTGTTAACTCCATTATGCCGATCATAACATTGATTTTGACCCCGCATCTTTCAACAATGAAATCATCTGCAACCGTTGATCTCCGTTGACGCCGATCTACACCCTTCATAGTTTCTAGAACATAATCCTTGAGCGGATTTTCATATTTACCTTCTCCACATGGCCAGACCTTGGTATTTTTATGTTTCTCCTTATTCTTGACAAGGGATGGGTTTCTTTAGAACCTGCTTAATTTTTCTTCAGGTCTCATGACAGAAATTTTCGTCCGTACCCATCATTGTCACTTGATTATCCGTTTGTAGGGGAAATAGTGCATATGCATGTGTAAAATTTCCCAAAATTTAGCACAAGTGCTAACATACTATAGATAATAGATATGAATATGAGATTACATAAATGATAAATGGGATGGTTGTATGGAGCAATACTTAGATGACTGGTCTAGGAAAATAACTAGAAGAAGTGGTTTCTTTGCTTGTTTTTTCTTTCATGGGAAATTTAAAGCATTGGTGCGATTCATTAGGAAGAACAGGACAAGGTAATCTCATCAGAGGAGGTTATTCCCAATTATTTTTTGTTATTTTCTCTGAATTTAGTGGCGATCTTGTAGATCAAAAGAAACCAAAGAAAGCTCAATTTCTTTCTTAGAGAATTTGTGACCTAACCTTAAGGACTAAATACTATCATACTATGCCAGATCTTTTGTATTAGTCTGGTAGTTCTAATGATTTGAATATGAAGGATTATTATATTAGCATCTACCATGCTCTAGTTGCAAAATTTTCCTATGATAAATTTGCAATAATGCATGTCATTCTAGGAGACACGAGTCTTGCAACGATCCACCAAATTATTGATGGAGTAATAAATGATGCTTGTAATTCTATAAAGTTGAAGAAGACATTGAACACCATGGATAAGTTCATAAATAAAAAAGTATGTTCTCTTCCATTCAAAAAAGATTTTGGCTGTAAATACCAAACTCATCCCCGAAAGAAGACATCTTATGGAGGATCATGTTGCAAAAAACAATATAAGATTCAAGAAAAAGGATCTCCCAAGAAAAAGGGATATCTTACGTACAGACCAAAGCAAGGAAAGAATAGAGATAATACCCAAGTGCATTGTTTCAATTGTAAATAATTTGGCCAAAATAAGCAAGGCTAAAGGAAAAATTAGAGCATTACTGGTAGATCCAACATTAAAATTATAAGACTCTGAGTATGCAGAAGATGACAATTATCCAGAAGATCAAGATATCATTATTTTGTCTTATATTGAAGAAGTTTTAGAATTAGAAGAAATTATTTTGATGACAATCTAGAATTTCTAGCACAACATATACATATGATAACAAGCAAGCCTGCAGAACCAGATATTCTGGAGTGTATAAAGTTTTGTCCTTGGGAGATCCAGTCTCTCATTTTATATAAATGGTATTATAATCATAGATATGAATATAGTTTCTCTGGCCCATGTGCATTTAACTTATCAACATTTAGATTTAGTCAGTGGAGAAGAACTCCTTGGAGTCCTACTTATCCTTCTTTAGTTTTTAAAGAACCTTATATGTCCTTTCCAAGTTTTGAGGATACAGTTGCATTCATCAGGAAAGAGAAAAAAGTTTGCATTGGATTTTCTAGTTTGCGAGTGGCATTTGCATGGAGGTGGTGTCCATGGTGGAAATTTTTTATCATTCAAGTCCTCCCTTGCAGTCTCTAGTAGTTGAACCTAGTAGGTATTCAATTATGTTCAATTATGCTCTGATTCCCATAAGCTAGATCACTCTTAGTCATGCTAGTGCCACTTTGCATGATTTAATGGAGGTAGGGCGAATTTTCTCATCTACCTACATTAGTTAACTGATTGTGAACTGATTCAATGATACAAGGTTGCATTAGTGAGATCTAGTGGTGATTTTCCCACACCAAGTTAGCTCCGAAGTCAGTACAAGTTAGATTTGAATCCTATCTTAGGCATTCAAATTATCCTATTTGTATTACCATTGTATTATATATTATTTACTGATTAATGGATGTAATATCATTCCTCCAATTATTGGTCTCACGTGTGTTTAATTTTCCATGAATTATTGATCAATGTTTACTGAATTGCCTCTCTCTTCTGCAACCTTATTTTCTCATTGAATTCATGCAAATCTGAAGATATTATGCTTCATTAATTTTAACATGGTATTAGAGCAGGTATCTAGGCCAACAACAAACCTTAGAAGCTTCCATTGATGCATGATAAGCAATTTGGTTGCACATAAATCCTAGAATTATTTCCTTGCTCCCTCTGTATTCTGTCTAGAGAAGTCTATCGAGGTGTGATGCACCCAAAGAAAGTGCACATGTCAAAGTTGAGAGTGTTTGAACTAATTTGATTCGAATTGAAGAGTTTTTGCAGGTACATTCAAAGATTTTATGAAGAATTGTTGTTCTTGAAGCTATGAAATGGATAATTCAGCAGCTTCGACTCCTAAAATCCTTACACCATTCAATTACCCTAATGGAAGGGAAGATATGCAAATTGTCTTGTGCAACAAGGGTTTGTGCAGGGTCACCATGGGCAGAGAGGTCGAAACACAATAGTATCTTGAAAAATCGAAGTATCTGAATAAGCTTGATGAATATTTTGGCTTTATGTGCATCCACATCTCTAGAGAGTTACTCTTTCACCTTGAGGGATTGAGAACACCAAAACAAGTACGGGATAAGATCAAATCCTTGTTTGGAAAATAGGATGAGTTGAGGGGACATATCCTAGAGAATGATATGATAGCACTACAACTGAGTAACTTTGAAACTATATAATAATTTTTCTCAAGATCCAAATCATTGGTTATGCAATGCAAGCAATGCGGGATTGAGAAGAAGGATGAGCAATTGGTGCTCTCCATTCTGAGAAAAATTGGCTCATAATTTTTAGTGTTTGTATCTACCTTTAACTCTGGGAGAATGACTACTCCTAATTGGCGAATTCCATCCCTTGATGCCTTCATAGAGTCTCTAGTACAAGAAAAAGACAAGCTAATACAGATGGGAGATCTCAGAGCCTCTCCAAATCAATCTCTCTTAACTCATGAAACTAGGAATGCACAAGCAAGGAGGAAGTATAAAGGAAAAGAAAAAAGGAACATTGAATTTGAACCTAACAAATAGTTTGATACATCATATGAAGGCTCGAGCTTTAGGAAGGACAAACATCATAGGTTTGATAAAGCCAAGTGCTCTTATTGTAAGAGAGGAAACCATATAGAGAAATTTTGTATGAAGAAGACCAAAGATCATATGACAAAACTCCTTGAGAAACACAGTAATTCCCTCCCTGAAGGCGCAAGGAAGGATGAATTTGGAGACAATACTAAATATCATGATGAGAGATGCCATGCACTGAAGGCTGGTTTTTCAAAATCACATGCCTTCCTCATTAATTCAAGATCCTCCAATCACATGGTTGCATCCAAAGAATCCTTCTCTTCATTACAACTTACTGATGGTATGAGTATTCACATGGGTGATGAAACTCAAATTAAAGCTGAAGGAAAGGGTTCAATCAAGTTAGAGCATGGAGTGTTCAAGAATGTACTCTATGTGCCATCCTTAGTTGCAAATTTGATATATGTATAATATATGACACGTAATGTCTCATCAAAGTGAGCGGTATTTGGTTTTGACTTAGTGGAGATCTCATATATCTCAACGGGAAACTTATAGCGAAAGGTGTTGCTAACTATGCCTCCAAGGCATATTAATTCTCACACTTTCTGCCATACTCAGATCTAGTGCAATCTCAATTGCCATTTGAAAGGGAAGGTAAAACCATTCTTCGTAAACCTTTTGCATATGATAATGTTTCCATTAATGTTTCAGATTCAGAATTAGAAGCAGAGGACAAAGTTTAATCAATTTATGGAATTGAAGATGAAGTTCAATCGTATCCAGATCCAAATCCAGTCCCTAATCCCAATCCTAGGCCTAAATGGGCTCAAAAGGTTATTGAGGCAGCTGGGAACATGACTGTAGAGTCATCTAACATGAGAAGAACAAGATTTCAGTTTCAAAAAGAGAGCCTTGCAATATGTGAAGCAAATTCACTTCTTCCATAGAGGTGCTACAAAGTATGAGAGAGATGCTACATGGTGGTAAGGTCTAAGCAACAATTATACTCATTGAAGAACAAATTGGATCATGTCACTCTTCCTCCAGAAAGAAGAGACAAAGCCAACATTTCTTCTCCTATATGTCATCAGATTGGAAGAAGATGGAGATTTTCACATGCATAGTCCCAGGAAACTAGTGCACACAAGGACCATCACACTGCATTACTGCTCCACAGAGATGCAGGTTGCAGAAATATTTTCACAAGTTTTTTATTCAAGAAGAATTTTTCTCTTGATATGAAATCTTGATCCTGATTTTCCTGCTTATTTTGAGGGGGTTTTTTTCCCATGAGGTTTTCCCCATTTCCTTGGTTTTGTTAAGTAGTTATTATTTTTTGCTTTTATATTGTATGGGGGCCCTTTGCTCTTAGTTTCCAGGACCCAGGTTGTCCAAAGTTTGGATTAAAGTGGGTGGGGGGATGGGGTGTTATTATTATTAAATAATCCTCCCTTGACCACATAGTCTATTTGTCGTTTTTTCTAGATTAGGAGGTCATTATCACTACACTAGTGCATGGGGGACACACCTAGGGGTGACCTACCATTCACTACGTCTGTCTGCATGAGTTTAGGAGCTCTAGGGGTCAATCCCTATAAATTAGAAATCCACTCCGAGTGCCACCATCAATCTCCAGTAGTTGACCGTAGTAGGTATTCAATTATGTTAAGTTATGCCTCGATTCCCATTAGTTATATCACTCTCAGACATCCTAGTGCCACTTTGCATGCTTTAAGGGACGCAAGGTGATTTTTCTCACCTACCTACATCAGTTAACTGGTTGTGAACTGATTTAGTGATCTTGAGTTGCATTAGTGAGCTCTAGTGGTGATTTTCCCACACTTAGTTAGCTCTGAAGTTAGTTTAGGTTGGTAGATTCGAATCCTATATTAGGAATTAGAATTCTCCTATTTGTATTACCATTGTATTACATATTATTTACTAATTAATGGATGTAATATCATTCTTCCAATTATTAGTCTCATGTGTGTTTAATTTGCCATGAATTAATGATCAATGTTTGCTGAATTACCTCTCTCTTCTGTAACCTTCTTTTCTCATTGAATTCATGAAGACCTGAAGACCCTATGCTTCATTAAATTTAACAATAATAAGATATACTCTAGACCATGAAGTCAAAACTTGAATTGTTAGTGATAGATCTGAAGAAGACAATGATGAAGATAGATATTGATATTGGGAAGACAATCATTCGTATGAAGACGATGATGAGGATCCACCAGATCCAGGTTGACATGGAAGCGTGCTAGAACCAATTTTGTAAATATTTCATACATAATGCATTATGCTAGATTAGTGGAATGTACTCATCATAAGTCATGTCGTCGGAGTATTGGTCTGAGTTGTGGCATAGTATGGAAACCACTTAAATAAAATGATATATGAGTGGCATGTAGTCATCATGAGTCAAGTAATTTGTAGAGAATATATGGTATGAGTCGTGGTATAGTATAATAAACACATAAATAAATAACTATCCTATGAGGCTTGTTTAGAGATGCCAGAAAATATTCCCACCATCTCTAGATTTTCATGATGCACAACATGTGAAGTTTTAGACATGTGGATGAATAGCGATGAATAATGTCTTTACTATTCACATGAATAGTAAAAATCATAAATAATAAAATAATGAGTCAAGAGGAATCTAGAAACAATTTTTTCTAGAAGCCTCTAGCAAAGCGATGAGTCATCAAGAGGAATTTGGAAAGAGTCCCTCCAGAAGCCTCTCTGAGTCCTATAAATAGAGATGCCTCTCATTATTTTGATCATTCTAGATTCAGAGTCTGAGTTAGGAGATTGAAGGAGTTTTGGATTCTTAGAGTCAAGTGTCTTGTGAAGCTTTCAAGATTTTGAGTGTTGGTCGAGCTTGGTATCTGTAAGTGTCTGTAATTTTTCTATTAGTATAAGCATTTCATTATATCATACCATTCCTCTTCTATTGTGTTTCTATATCCATATTCTCTTGTTGTTTGTTTTGATCTATTGTTGTATAAGTCTCTTCTGTTAGACACTGAGAGGGGGGGTGAATCAGTGTAAAGCCAAATTTACAGATTTTGTCACAATTAACTACCAATTCATCATTCCATTATTCTACCAATCTCATAATCATTTCATAAACATCTTTCACTTCATCATTCACATATCATAAGAATTTGAATCATCGAGAACCATAACACAAAAGAACACAACACCATATAATTTTGTAATCTTTTTTTATTAGTTTTGGTCCGACTACAACCATTAGGTAAAATCAGCACCTACTGATACAAAGAGTACCTACTCTGCATCCAGGACCCTGCCTAGTTTTCTTAGACCCTGCTAAGAAGGGTTTGAGGTATCATAACCTCAAAAGCAAGACAAGCTTGCATTTACAGTTAAATAATACTGTCACATCACACCAACACTTATCTCTAGCACCTCTTCAATAAGCATTAACATACTGTCTCATGAGTTGTTCATCATCATTCTGTCAGGCACATCATTCTGACCATAAGAACGAATGCATCATACTGTCCATCAAATTGCTGCCAGCATCATACACATCATATCAGTCTGCTCTGCTGCTTGTCAACATCATCAACAATTATGTAAGTCTGCATGCATCATCATCATCAAGGTCTAACACCAACAAGGTCTTTAACATCATCATAGGATATGCTTCATCAAAGTGCACATGGCATGTCATCATCAAGATCTGTATACATCTGAACATTCAATCACAAAAGTCTGCTCATCCCCAGACTTCAAAGTTATGCTCTTGCTGGGACTTCAAGCTCAGTGAATCTACTATCACCCAATCTGTCATCACTGTTTCATCTAGAGTATACCATAGCATACATGTTCATCATAGGGTGCACAAATCATCATCTTGTTTCATCAATGTGACTGTGCATCAAACTATAACTACCATTGTTCATGATCACACCTTTCATTAGCTTCATACCTTGACTGTGTCAATGCTGTGGATGTTGGAGGGCAGCAATAGACTGTTCATACTCTAGTGAAAACACTAGAAAAACTTGAGGCTGTGCATGCTAGGAAGAAACTCAGGGATATGTGTTTTCCAGACATGAACTAGGGCTCTAGAATTCTTGCAAACTTTGTCAAGGATGTCATGTCAAGCTGCTGTCAAACTTCATGCCTCATACTTCATCTTCTAGAGTGGTCATGCTTCACCATTCTTTATGCAAGTACTATTTGAGTGCTGTAAGTCTTGGACTAGTAACAAGCTTACAAATTTGGAATTTTTCAATGCTGTGGATAACCTTCAGATGCCTGTCAATTGTGAGAGAATTTGGGATTGTTTTAAACCTTCACCAATCATCAATCATCATCATCACAACTTGACTGTGTGTCAAGATACCACTGTAGATGACTTTGGACAAAGAATATGCTGAGAAGCAACCCAACCAATGTCCCCACTTCGGAATGTGTATTATGCTTGACTGTAAAAACTTCACCTCCTGTCAAACTTGCATGGACTGTTAGCACTGTGGATAACCTTCAAAACTCGAGCTGTGTATGAATGCACAAAAATCATCTTTACAATGTTCGGAACTAAGTGTGTTATGAAAGATCAAACTAGGGCCTGTTTGTTTTGCTATGATTCATGAAGAGCCCTCAAATGTGGATTGTTTGTATTCCAAATAAATCAACTGTAGAAGGCTCGGAATTTTCATCAACTAGATCAATGTTTAAGCATCAAACTCAGACTAATTAGTCACACCAAAACTGAGACTGTTGATGACCACCAAATGCTGCAAATTTGTACTGTTCTTGTATGCTTTGAGTCTTTGACTAGTGTTTTTGCAGAAATTAACTATGGACTGTTTTAAGTGTTAAATTGACTATATGTGAGTGAGCTAGTTAGTCCCCAAGAAAGGCAACAACATCAACGTTGGACTGTAGCTGCTGCAAACTTGTAGTGTGAAAATCCTCCACAAAAGCAGTCACTTTTCAGCATAGATTAAACCCAGAAAAACACAAAAAATGGACTTTATTGCTGCTGCAAATTGCGGACTATTTTGAACCCTCTACTGCTGCAAATATTTGGACTGCTGTAGCTCTGTGAATTTCAGACTGTGGCAGCTCTGCAAAATTCGGACTGCTCCCATGAATTCTTTCCTCAGCCACTGAGTTAGGGCATCATCATGCTTCAATGAAGTCACCTCACTGTTGCAAAAATCAGACTGTAGAAAAAGACTGACTGCTGCCTTCGAATTTGCCTCTGAATTTTCCTCAGTTCAGACCACCGAAATTATAGAGATAAAAAAAACTTTAAAAATTTCTTGTCTACTGTAGCTGCTATAGTACCCGAAATTCTCCTCAATGAGCAGCCCGAAATTCAGAGCTCTCATTCACCCAAAATTTTTCACACAAAATGAATTAGGACATTAGCCTTATTTATACTAGTTTTCATATGTATTTTTTATTTTTTATTTTTTTATTTTTTTTATTGGAGCCGACTTCACAAAAAAAATAATTTTATTTTTAAATAAAAAAAAAACATGACTAAGCCAACTTCTAGGGTGAGCAAGATAAGTATGCTTTTTTATTATTTTATATTTTTAATATTTAATTTGAATTTAAATATCAATTAGGGTCGACCTTCAAGTGAGCTTAAGTCACTGTATCATCATTTAAGGTTTTAAGGTTTGACTTCAAGTCATCAAGGTCACCAAGAGTTGTCACAAGGGCTTCATCAAGGACCCCATCACCATGATACTGTCTTCAAACAACACATCATCTACAAGATTCCTTCAATACCATTAAACCACAAAGTGTGTGGGTCCAAAGGCCTTTTCAAAGTTTTCTTCACCATGCAAGAGGCTTCATCAATCAAGGGCTCCACATCAACAAGTCTTCATTATCATAAGGACATCTTCAAGTTTCCAAGGGCTTCAACATGTCAACCAAGACTTCTCCAAGGGTTTCAAGATCATCACCAACACAAAAGGTCCCCATTATGCATTCCTTCAGGTGACAGGGGTACAAGGACATTGTGATCAAGACAAGAGGGCTTCAAAAGACATTCCATGTGCAAGAGCATGCATGACCAAGATCCCCATCATCCATAAGAAACTAAGTGTCCAAGTGTCATCATACCATCATATAAGTGGGTTCAAGATCTTCCTTATGCCCTAGGACCATCTCCAAGGGTTCCAAGACTCCATATGACCACTTCATCTTCATCAAGAGTACAAGGACATTTAAACCATCAATTGTGGGTCCAAGAACCTTTTCAAGGTTTCTTCATTAGGTAAGAAGCTTCATAGGCTTCTTCAACCATCTTAACCATGCAAGGGGACCTCCAAGGGTTAGGATCCATCATGAGATCACTTGTGGGGTTGCCAGTCCTTCTCTTAGGGTACCATGACACCATCAGAGCATGAATGACCACATAATGGGTCATTAATGCTTCTCCAACCCATTTAGGGCTTCTCCATCATCTACCAAGGCTTCAAGACCATCTTCAGGGTCTTCATTGTCTTCAGCAAGGTGGCAGCTTCAAGATTCATCCTTATGGGTACAAGGACCTTGTCAATTGGGTACGAGGTGCTTTAAGGCACAAACCCACTCTGTAAGGAGTCTAGGCACTGCAGGTGGGACTTGGTGGCATCAATGACATCCCGTAGGGCCACTGCAAGTCCATGTTGGCATCAATGACAATTTCATCAACATCTTCTATCTTTTATATTGTGTTGTTTATATGTCTGTCAGATTCTGTTGTCACTCCTCAAGGATACATAACAACCTTGAGAGTCCTAGTCTTAGTTTTCGATCCTGTTGTGTAAATGGTATCAGAGCCAACACATACTAGAAGCATGGTGATTTGTTATAAGTATATGTTCATTCCTTATGTGTAAGTGTTGTATGTTGTTATAAGTATATGCTCATCCCTTCTATGTAATTGTGTATTCCGAGTATGCTCTCTCCTCACACCTCGTGTGGTATTGGAGATAAGAAAGGGTTATGCCATTATTTCTACTCTTAGTTATTTCTGAGTACGCTCTCTCCTCGCACTTTGTGTGATCTTGGAGATCAGAAAGGGTAATGCCTTTGTTTCCTATGTTATCGGTGTTATGTTCCTCTATAAGTGTCGTAACATATGTGTATGTGTTATTCTTCCACCAATGATTAAATTCCTATAAGTAGTAAATTTCACTTTTGAAAGTTTCATATTCCTAGGATTCCTAGTATTTATTCCTGTAAATTCTGGAGAAAATATTCCCGTAGATGGTGATAAATAGACCGGCTCGAAGGCAGCAATAGCATAGTGGGTGTAAGTTACAAGTAAGTCTACTATAGGCATCAAGGTTCATGTGAAGCTAGTGAAAAAGGTACCTATCGTAAGGTTTCCTAGACTATTCTAAAAATAGTCTGTTAGGTTATGTGACATACTACAATTGATAGGAATTACCCATGGCATCTCACTAGTCATCAATGATGGAATCTATATCTATCATGATGTTAAAGTCCGATGAACAAGAAATTAGAGATATCTTAGTTTTCATACATTAGTAAGCAAAAAACTACACGTCCATGGCATGTATAGAGAACCATGAATCTATGAAAAGAAATCCAGTCTCTGGAACAAGATATTGCTTCTATCCAAAAGCAAACATTAGTTGCTACACAAAAATCTCCTTCTCAGTCTCCAAGAAAATTCACCCTGACTCCTTGGAATCTGTAATTGAAGTCCTTGAACTATCAATGTTCAAGAGTTAGTATTCTCATTCCTCTTCTGCAAACATATATGATCCAGTGCCACCACAAGGTTACAAAAGTTTTGTAGAAAGGTCTGTATATAAACCCTTTAGTAGAGATCCTCTTTTTAATAGTTTGTTTCCTAGTGAGTCTTATAGTCAGCAGCAAGTGGAAAGCAAAGAAGAATATGAGGATATGGAAAAGCTTCGAAGAAGGCATAAGAGATAGATGGAGATAATGAAACTTCAAGAAGAGAAGTTACAAATAGAAAAAAATCTCTTAGATACTGAATCCATATTAAGATAGATATAAATTCATAGAAGGTTATCTTATAGTTTTAAAGAAGAAGAGTCTAGAAAAGATAAAAATACAGAAAGTCAATCTAAAGGAAATACCGAAAGATCCTTAGTAGCATTTGAGAATGCTAGAATAATGACTAGATTCCAAGATAAAAATCTCCCCCTGAAGTAGAAAGAGATCCAGAAAGTGGAGTCGAATATGTAAGAGGTATCCTGCCACAACCACTGATAACTTCTGTAAAACAAGTTAAGCAAGTCTATGTTATTTGTGAATTTAAGTTAGATGGCCCAAATGCATTCCATTTAGATTCACTTGTTGATACTGGTGCTTTTGTATCATTATAAAAAAATAATTGCTTTCCAGAAGATGCATGGATTCTCTCATGTAACAAGTTAACCTTTGCATGTAAAGAAAGAAGAAATGTTTCTCTAGAATCCATGCCTATTCCTATTTACTTTTCTGGTATTGAATATTTGATATCATTCTTACAATTTGAAGAGGATGGAGTTGATATACTCTTGGAGAATATTTTATATTCGAGCATTTTCCTTTGATAGTTGATGATAAAAAAATATATTTTAAGATCAATGGAATTTTTGTTTATGTTCCTACAGAAAGTTATGTAGCAGAGAAGATTCATAAAATATAGAGATGAAAAGCGGAAAATCCAGAAAGCAATATGAAAATCCATTGGAGAGGATGAAAGAAAAATTAATCAGAGATTGTTGTTCTAAACAACCTAATGCCTTTTGGAGAAGAAGAAAGCATGATGTCTCATTTCCAGAATTTCCTTATTCTAATCCTACCAAAGCAAATCATAGAGGCATGACAACAAATGATCTTGAAGAATGTAAAAAAATAAAATAAAGGATCTCTTGGCGAGAGATCTGATTGTCCCTTCAAAATCCAATTGGGCATGTATATGGTTCTATGCCAACAAGCATTCATAACTGAAGAGAGGAAAGAAAAGGTTGGATGTTGACTATACTCCTCTCAATGAATTTATAAAAGATATTAAGCATCCTATACCTAACAAATATGACTTACTGAGAAGAATGAAGGGCTGGCATATATTTTCAAAGTTTGGTTTGAAGTCAGGATTTTGGTAAATTGCTCTAAAAAAGAAGATAGGCACAAAAATACTTTTGTAGTGCCTATGGGGAATTATGAAGGGACTGTGATGCCATTTGGTATGAAACATTCTCCAAGTGAATTTCAAAAAAGAATGGATGAGATTTCCAGACCCTGTATAAAGTTTGTTGTTGTCTATATAGATGATATTTTAATTTTTAGTCAGACTTGGAAAGACCATCTAGTTCATCTCCAAAAGTTTTATGAGCTTGTATATAATCATGGTTTTATTATCTCATCAAAGCTTGGAAAAATGAAAATAGGTGTACTCGAGATTAATTTTATATGGTTGTATATTTCATGCGGAAAGATTGTTCTACAACAACATATTCTGGAAAGCATCAATATGTTTCTGGATGAATTAAAAGAAAAGGTACATCTTCAAATGTTTTTTTGAATGTATTAACTATATAGCTCCTTTTTATTTACCGCTTGCAACATAAATAAAGGTGCTGAATCAAATATTGAAGAAGAATCCTCTTACATGGTCAGATGAACATAAAGAAGCTGTAGGCATAATAAAACTAAAATGCCAACATCTTCCTTTAAAGCTGCCTAGAGAAGGAAGAAAAAATATTTGTACAGATGTAAGTGTTGATCATTAGGGTGCAGTATTAACATAATTAAACCCCCAAGGACTTGAATAAGTATGAAAGTTTGCATCAAGAAAATTTTTCTGGAGCACAATTGAATTATCTTTCCACTCACAAAGAGATCCTAGCTACCATTAAAGGTATGAAAAGTTTATGAATATTTGTCATCTCAGAAGAGTTTACTCTGAAAATTGGTTTAAAAAACATCCAAATATATTTGACATCTAAGATTACCAGATAGATTGGCAATGCTAGATTAATTTGATGGAATATGTGGTTAGGAAATTTTGCAATAAAATTTGAATATGTTGAAGGCAACAAGAATGCTCTTGATAATTTTCTAACCAGAGAATCCCAACCTCCAGTAAAGTTTTTTCAAAAGATAAGGATGGTACAGGAAGAAAGTGAGCCTAATAATCAAAGAAGATCTCATGAATTGGATTTGGGCACAAGATTATTACTTAGCCCCTTGGAAATACAGATCATAGTTCTTGAGAAAAAGGCTAATCAAACAATTCTTCATACCATTAACTATGAAGAATGGAGATATAAAGGCCACTATAGAGCTTATGATCGTATTAATGATCCTTTTAGAACATATCTACAATTCTATGAGCCTTATGTTGATTGAAATGAGTGGAATTCCTTATTAAAGTTCTTAAGGATTCAGTAGTAGGTAGTCATTGCATTTGTTTTCTCCTTGATAATGAATAATCCATGGAATACAATGTTTGAATTGTTTATCAGTAATTTTATTGATGCAAAAAAGAAGGTTTAAAAGATGTAGAATTAATCACAGTGTTAAAATTTGATCTACAAATAGGAGCATTGATAAATCTATGTTTCAAATTCTTGGTTGAGATAGAAACCACTCAAGTCATTCCTCTCAACAACCAAGATGATCAAGAAAGAATCAAACTTCAACACAAGTTCAAAATTTCTCCTCTTGCTGAAGATGAATATTACGAAGCTCTTCATGATAGTCCTTTCGAAGGATATTTTTGTCAACACATTTATCTTGAGACATGTTTAACTTCATCCAACGAAGATGAAGATGATGATTTACCAGATCCAGGTTGATAAGGAAGTGTGATGGACCTATTTTTGTAAATATTTTGGACATAATGCATTGTACTAGATGAGTGACATGCACTCATCATAAGTCATGAGGTTTTAGTCGTGGCATAATTTAGCAACCACTTAAATAAACTTCTAGATGAGTGGAATGTACTCATCACGAGTCCAATCGTTTGTCGGTGATTTGAGATTTGAGAAGATATGGTATGATTCATGGTCTAACATCCACATAAATAAACAACTATCCATGAGGCTTGTTTTCGGATGTCAGAAAATATTCCCACTATCTCTAGATTTGCATGATGCGCATCATGTGGATTTTTAGACATGTGCATGAATTGTGTCTTTACTATTCACATGAATAGTGTTTTTACTATTCATATGAATAGTAAAAATCATACATAATAATTTAATGAGTCAAGAGGAATCTAGAAATAGTTCCTCTAGAATTCTCTAGTAAAGTGACGAGTCATGAATAGGAATATGGAAGCAATCCCTCCAGAAGCCTCTCTGAGTCCTATAAATAGAGATCCCTCTCCTCTTTTTGATCATCCTATATTCAGAGTCTCAGTTGGGATATTGAAGGAGAGTTTGCGTCTTAGTATCAAGTGTCTTGTGTCTAAGAAACTATCTAGATTTGGAGAGTTGGTTCGAGCATATGGTCTGCAAGCTCTGTAAGCATTCTGTTATATAATATAAGCATCACATTTTGCGTTCTCCAATCTCTTGTTGTTCATTATCTCTCTTATTGTTTATTTTGTTCTATCCTCTCTAATGTGATGTGTATATGTTTGTCGGATTTTTTTGTCGCTCCTCAAGGATGCTTAACACCCCATGAGAGTTATGAGGGACACAACTAAAAATGACCAAATAAATGACCAATTGTTATGCGGTCATTTTTAGTTTAGGTAATTTGTGGTACTTTCAATATATTTGCTTCAGATGGTTTTCATTAATGTGTATACCACATATGTATTGAAAATTAATTATGATACCTTGGGAAGGATGTAAATCTTATAATCAAATTTCTTCTGCTCTAAGAAAGAAAACTATTTATAAGGTCATTAATGTAAGTGGTGCAAATCTGCTTCATGCATTAATACCGAACTTTGACACATGAGGGGGTCTATAATTTACTAAATTCTAACACATCATATGGATACAGAGACCCCTTAGAAGGGGTCTCTGTATCCATATGCAGTGTTAGAATTTAGTAAATTGTAGAAATTCATTTTCAACATTACAATTTTCCATTTTCGGAGTGACACAACTAAAAATGAACAAATAAATGACCAATTCATATTCGTAGTTTTATTGTTATGTGGTCATTTGTAGTTTAATTGCTTGTTATATGGTCATATAGTTTATCCTATGACCCTATTGGCCATTCCTCTAGTCATTTTAATTGGCTCACTCAAGTTTGGTTATTTACACCTTGAAAAAACTGTGGTGACCATAGGGGTGTACAGTCCCATTAAGGACCTCCATTAAATACCCCACGATGTGGTGAACAAACAAACCAAAACCGTCGAAGCACAATCAACACTATGCATTAAAACCAACATATGCTGTCATCCCACCCTCAATGCTTGAGATACAAATCTCAAGGTTGATAGTAGCAAACATAGGAGTGTACGGTCCCATTGAAACCCTCAATTAAAGACCCCACGATGTGGTGACCAAGCAAACCGACACTGGCGAAGCACAAATAACACCATGCATTAAAACCAACATATGTCATCTCACCATCGATGCTCGAGATCCAAATCTCGAGGTTGACGGTACCAACTTCTCCACTAATCATCTTCCACTTAATTCCAAATATCTCATAAATATAGTAAATGGCAAATATTTCTACATTGGAAAAAAATAGTCGAGGGACCAAAATCTTGTCCATACCCAAACTAACCCATGGTGCATTTGCTATATGTCTCCTACTACTGCAAGGAGATAATAAGAATAATACTTTTTTTAGATCACAAATTGATTTAAATATGTTCTAAAATTTTGTGACTAATGATATTTATGTGAATGTATAAACCGATAAAAAGCTTTGTTGTTAATCCCTCAAATAGTGTAGTGGTGGGGGTGTTAATTGATGAATGAGACCTAGAAGCATTAAGAGATTGATTTAGGGAGTGCAAGTATTTATTCTAGTGAGAGTTTGGTATGGAGATCTCAGGGCAGAGATCCCACCTCCCCTTTTGCAAGAGGTTGCAACACTCTGGATATTGGTGGAGGCATAAGGAAATATGTTAGTTGTGGCTTCACAATCAAAGTTCATGAAAATATTGGAGTTGATGTTGGAGGTCTCTTTGCCATGTGATGGGCTAAGGAAAATAAATCTATTGTTGGCAGAGAAGGGGTTGACTAGGCAATTTTTAGGCCTTTGTCCCTCCCATAAGGCAATGAAAGTATGGGTCCAAAAGAATTGGAAGCCTATGATTAGAGGGCAGTTGGGAATCTTCTTTGTGGGAAAAAGTATTATTAATCTTCCATTTTGTAAGAAAATGAAGACATGGATGTGATCTTTAGAAATGATCCTTATTTCATGGGCCCGAGAGGGATTTATTTGAATCAATAGACCCCTTCCTTTGACCCAACACAACACATTCCAGCAGCAATGTTGGTATTGGTTAGGCCTCCCCACCTCCCCATTCATTGTTGGAACAATCGACGAGGTTCATGGGCAATACCCTTGATAAATTTATAAATTGGGCATAACCAAGGGACCAATATTCATGTGCGTAGTTCTGTGTTGAAGTAGATCTAGAATTTGGCTTCCTAGAGGAAATCAAGCTAAAGGTGGACTCCTAGGGACACATCCAACAATTGGACTATGAACAGTTACCTTTCAAATGAATATTCTACCATGAATATGGGAATTTCTCTAAGGACCAAAAAATAAGACCCTAGATCATGAAAAAATAGAACAACAACCACAATGGATAGCAGTGCAGGGAGGGAAAGGGGCCAAATAACGTCCATGAATAAAGATATTTGAAGCGAAAAACCCAAACCCAAACCCAAAGAAAGCCCCAGGAAATCCTAGAATTCCAAATCTGGTTGAAGGCATTTATGCTCATAATCAATATGAGATCCTTTCCCAACTAGATGAGGTGACCCTAGAGGAAAATCCTCAGGAATGGTATTATGTGGAGGATAATCCTCTAATTACAAGCATAAGTCCCGAATAAAGTTCAACCCCCCCTGTAGTCCCAGTTCGAGAAAACTAGGAAGACACCCCCTCTGAGGAACAAGATTCAGACTCAACATACTGAGAACTATAGACAAACAATAGGAAGGGAAGGAAGTCAGATAAGAAAAAGTGGGAAGAGGGAGTGGAGAGAGAGAAATCAATGGGAGAACAACCAATGATGGAAAATATATCAACAAAAATAACATAGGAGGAAGAACTACAAGGAAATCAAACCCCCTTGATCCAAGAGCCCTCCCCCCCAACACAAGAAGTAAATAATGAAGATAATTGCCTTGAATGCTCTAGGGATGTGATCCAAACAAAGAAAAGTAGTCAAGGATCTCATAAGATCTGAAAACCTAGGAATTCTACAGCTCCACGAGATGAAGAATGAGGTTGATGACCTCCTTTATATGGAAAACCAATTTTGGAAGCGAATTGTAGCCATAGTGGCAAGCTCCAAAGGAGCCTCCATAAGCTTGGTGATCCTTTGGGACTACTCAAATTTTTTATTCCTCAATGAACTAAAATTCCAACATTGGGTGATAGTCTCCTTGCATCACCTACAATCAAATCTCCAAGTATCCATTCTTAACTTTTATATGCCTGTTAATTGTTCAGAGAAAGAGAATTGTTTGAACTCTTTAATTAATTGGTCTAACCATTCTCAATTTCCCAACCTAATCCTGGTTGGTGACTTCAATCTTACCCTCTCTAGTCAAGAGAATAAAAGGGGTTAAATTTTCAAGGATCCTTTTAGGGAGTATGTCGAAGATCTCATCCAAAGTTGGAGTTTGCTAGATATTCATCCCAACAAGAAGTATACATGGATGAATCAGAGGATTATACCTGGTAATGTTGCAACCCAACTTGATGGGGTCCTTGCGTATAGCTCCTTCCTCCTCTTTGGACTCATCCTGTCTTCATGTGTTCTTTCTTCCAACATTTTGAACCACAATCCTATATCCTTGAAAATTGAATCCAAGTTCGAGATGGGCCCTATCCCATTATATTTCCTCTCGTCATGGGGGAGAACATGCAGAATTTAAAGGTATTGTTCATCAATCTGGGAGATGGATGTTAGGGACTTGACTTTTTTCATTTGGGAATAAAAAATGAGGAACATTAAGCGTGTGCTAAAATAATGGGCTAGAGCTTCTTTTTCTTATCACCCTTGGCGAGAAGGGAAGTCTAATTTACTCTCGAGAGACATATTAGAGAGATGGAAACCAAATAAGTGACAATGACAAATCTGATAAAGGAGGAAAGGATGCAAAAAGAACTTCATAAAGCCCACAAAATGAAATAGGATTATTGGAGAGTAAAACATCACAATATAGGTTGAAAGCAAAGGACCACAATACCAAGTTCTTTCATAAGCAATCTCGTACAAGTATCAATCAGAAAATGATAAAGGAAATAGAAAATAGACAAGGGTGAAAAATACAAAACTTTGAATCCATAAAAACGAAGCTTATATATATTGCAGTGAACTGTATAGAGACGAAGATGAAGATTAGGAGGAGGTGCAAAGGCCATTCCTTCAATTCATTCCTTAGTGGATCTATCAAGAAGCTAACACAGAGCTCACTAGAAATATAATAGAATATACATTCAAAGCAATGATACGGGGAATGAAACCAGACAAGGCCCCTGAGAAAGATGGATTCTTGATTCATTTATACATGATTTGTTTGAGTATTAAAAGAAAACATCTAATTTGAATGCCAGATTACGCACAAAGGAATCCAAGACTTTGGGGGGTATAAAGTCCTCCTTCCTAGATCTCATCCCCAAGGAGTCAAACCCTTCCTCTTTCAACAGATTTCATCCCATTTCACTATGTAATGTCTTGTACAAGATATTCACTAAAATTATCTCACTTTGCCTTAAAATCCTTCTCCCCTATATCATTTCTGAAAATTAGGGGATTTCCTTTATAAGAGAAACATTTTGGATAATATTATCTTGGTCTAAGAAGCACTTCACTCCAACATGACACATAAAGAAAAATGAATGATTATAAAACTAGAAATGGACATTTTTAGATAGGGTCAACCATCAATTCCTCTTCGAAGTATTGCAGAAATTTTGTTTCAATGAAAAATTCATTTCATGTGTCAAAGCTTACATTGGTCAGCCCTAGATTTCCCCTCTAGTGAATGGGAGGGCTTCAAAACTTTTCATGGCCTCAAGAGTCCCGAGGCAAGGTTACCTCCTCTCCTCGCTTCTTTATATCATCACAGTAGATTCATTGAGTGGGACCCTTGACGCAACTATAGTGGAAGGTGAGATCAAAAGGATCAAGATTATTAGAAATGTGAAGGTGATCAATCACTCCCAATTTGTTGATGATATGTTGTTGATAGGTGGATTCGCCCTAGTTATTGTTCGAAGATTCAATCAAATTTTGAAAATATTCTGTATAGCCTCAGGGAGTAAAATCAATGTTAGGAAAATCCAAATCTATGGTCGGAACACATTGCCCGCTACTCTTTGAATCGTCAAGCATGAATTCTGTTAGAATTTATAGTTTTATTCCAAAAGCAATAGGATCACTGAAAGAAATACAAGTACAATAGCACAAAAAGAACACAAAGAATTATCCTAGGAAACCATCATGGGGGATAAAACCCAACAAAACTTCATCAATATAGAATTCAACCAAGTACAGTGAAAAACCCCAAGAACAAGACTAGAAGGACCCTCTCTCCCGTAGACTGCTTCACTCTCTCTCTTGCACAATCGCTTGAGTGAGATGTGTATCAAATGAGTTGAGTGCCTCACCTATTTATACTCATCAATTGAGTGACCTAATAACCCATTAGAGCTGACCTATTACTCCAAATAGCTCTGAATTACCTAGGGAAACTCAAAATAACATGTATATAATACTTTTGTGGGTACTATTGACCCGACTTACAACAGAGGTTTTACCTCATGAATTTTAGATGACCAAATACATCAAGGACACCTCCCGAGGGAGGAACAATATTAAAAAGTACAATAGATTATCTTTAGAAGTTACATTTCTTTAACAAATGTAGTTTCCAAATTAATGGGAACTAGGAACACTTCAAATATCTGGGAGTCCCAATAGCAAAGGAAAAACACTCCAAATCAATTTGCAATAAATTCTAAACAAAAATGAAAAAGAAGATGTATTAATGAAGTGAAACCTGGTAAAATTTGGATGGCAAGGTGATGCTAATAAAATCATTTATCCCCTCCATGTCTTTGTTTCTCTGCTCTATAAATTTATCTCCAACTTCTAGTCTCAACAAATAAACAAATTGAGCAAGTATTTCCTTTGGAAAAGGATCAAGCAGAATGAAAAAAAGATCCCATTAGTGAGTTGGAACATAGTTAAGTTCTCAATGGAATGCGAAGGTCTACTCATCAAAGATACGAAGATAAATAATTTGGCAATAGGGGATAAATTTCTCTAGAAATCCGTCACCCTTGAAAAATATTGGGTGGGTGGTCTAGGTCCTCCATAGAAGGTACTTGAAGGGAAATAGATTTAGAAGCCTCGATCCCACCCCCCCTTAGGCTTAGAATGGAACTCAAATATGGAATATTTTTTAGAAAGAGTGGAAATTATTCAACTCAAATATCCATTGGATACTAGGATATGGAAGGAGGATTCATTTGTGAACAAACAATATCCTTAATGATCCGAGGATCTTATACTAAAAATATTCTTAGGCTCTTATACTAATCTATATGATCTCAAATTCTGGATGATAAGCCAATGATACGAAAGGTTGGGAGACATTTGCAAATGGAAGAGTACAAAATCAAATCTCTTGAGTGGATAGGTTCCTATTTCCCTCTGATCTAGATCCTTCGAGCCCTTCATCATTTTTTTCACGATCTCAAAGGGAAGGCACCAATCAATAAAAACACTAAGGACTACAAAGGATGAGGAAATCATTTTGTTCTTGATTCATTTAGACAAGGATTTATCAAGTTGCAACATATTTAAAGTAATCCCCACCAATCCAAGCAATGGAAAGGAGTCTGGAAAAATGATGCACCTCCAAAAGCCCACTTTTTTGTTGGGTGGTTTCTCATGGGAAGATTCTCATAGGAGAATATTTGAGAAGGGGATTTTTCAGGCCTTCAAGATGTGTCTTATGTCAAGAAAATGAGAAATCCATATCCAACCTATTTTGAGTTTTTATTTCACCAATAAAGTTTGGGACCTCTCTTCTCTCATTTCTCTCCAAGGCTCTCCTTTGGTTTCCTTTTCAATTCCTAGGAGAATGTCTTCACTCTCCCTCTAAAAAATAAACCATGGTTAAAACGATTATGGTTGAATCTTCCAAAATTTATTAATAGGAATATCTGGCTAGCAAGGAATCAATCAATATTCCAAAAATCCAAGTCCTCCCCCGAATAAGTGGCTAGGGGAGCTAAATCCATAATGGTGGAGTTTTATTGTGAGAGGCCAAGGATTCATGTTACAAACCTTGATATTTGTCTTGAAGAGCAGGAATGGTTAGACTCTCTTCATTTAAAAGTTAGGGGAGGGACCAAATCAATAACTAAACTAATTAAAAAATGAGATATAAGAGTGTCCTCGATCGAGTTTAAGCAATGGAAGGAGCGACAAACAAGGCATATGATATTTTTTGATGGTATAGGGGCATTAGGTACGAGGAGGATAATCTTAGATCTATGAGAAACTAGGAAGGAAACATTTTCTTGGAGTTTAGGACACGAAACTAATAATATTGCAGAGCTATTGATTCTTATCCAAGGGACAAAACTTCTAATCCGGGCAAGGATCAAGGCGGTTACAATAATCCGAGACTTCATACTTATTATAAGTGCTTTAGTATGTAACCTATCTTTTAAAAATATTCGAATAGATTGAATCCTGGAAAGAATAAGGTAGAAAATAGGACCGATGGAGAGTAAGGAATTCCTCCATGTCCTTAGAGAAAAGAATTCATAGGCAACCAAGCTGACAAATCAAGCCTCATCTCAACCTAAAGGAACTATCCAATTTCTAGATGGTATGTTTGATCATGAACCTATTCATTAGCATCATACCAGTACATTGGAACATAAGGGGATAACATCCTAAGGTTGTCGATCGTGAATTCATGTATCTTCATATCTAAGCGAGGACATGATAAAAGGAAATAATTACTCACTTGGTTTGGCACGTGGTCTCTCTGCATGTCACCATAAAGGAGAAAATGGACAAGACAGGGAGGTGGCATCATGTATTCCACTGGTTATTACCAATTACATCCTAAACTAGGACGTACTCTCCTGCAACTGCGGAAATGACTGTTTTGGGTGGGAAATTAAATCGATAAGACAATCAAAGGTTAGAAACCATGGATTCTCGTCCTTCCCATGAGAAAAGAGCTTTGATGCTCATCATTCAAATGCATGAAATTTTGGTATCCAAGGGTGGTGTATTAAGTAATTATGGCAATTATGGATCTGAATTTTGAGGTTCTCTCCTCATGAGTGGGGTTTCCTAGGAGGTTCCATATTTCAAAATGGGGAAAGGAATATAATTTGTGAAATCCTTCGGACAAAGATAGAAACTACAGCCTTAGGAATCCAAATAGGAATAGGAGAGGAGTTCTTTGTGAAATTAATATTGACAAGAGGTAACACAATGGCGTGGTCAAGCTTTACCCTCTGCTCCACCCAATCAACAAGATGGATAGTTATAGTTGGTCTAATGAGGAGGATTGTTGTGTAGGCCACAACATTAGACAAATGGCCATGAACCAAATACAACTTAAAAGGAAAGTGTGTTCTCTACGACAGAACATGAGAAGCCGGGATAGACATATAGATGCTTCGCACAATGAGGAGGACCGAATCATGGTCTCAGAGCATGGTGATGTGCAATAGGTTCATATTGTAGAGCTTGAAGCTAGAATAACAGAACTAGAAGTGACCATGAAAATGATACAGCTGAAGCTACAAGACAAAGATATCGTGGAGGAATCTTCCTCTCATCATCTTCTAGTGAAGTTTGAAGATCAAATTCCCTAGAAGTTCTGATTATGTTTTTATGTATTACAAATGGATTCTATTATTAGGTAAGTTTATGATCAGAATATATAGTTATCAATTTGAATATATCCATATTAAGAAAAATTGATTATGTTTTGAGTTAAGACAACCAAATATTCTCTCCGTTTTGGAAAGTCAGGTTAGAGGCCAAATTTTGTTTGTTGGATCATTATATTGATGAGGGTGTTCCCTCCCTTTTAATATAAATCTCCCTACCCATTTCTGTAAAAAAAAAGATAATTGTGTGCAAATCACATTTTTTGGATGGAACAATAATCAAGAACCAAATTTCAATGGAAAACACATCAATTGTGTTATGTTCAATTCAATAGGAAATACACCTTTTTGAGATGAAAAATTGATTCAAAGATATCTAAAACCTTTAAGACAATTGAGCATAGTAAAAAAACTACATTTTCAAGGTGGAACAACAATCAAACACTTAAATTCAATGGAAAGGAAATCAAACAATACAACATAAAATAATGTGTTTTGGATAGAGTTGTTGGAATATTCCCTTAACGTTAGTTATCCAATATGGAAGTTTGATTTGTTAGAGTTCTTTGCGGGAGTGGTATTGAAAGAATGCTCCCAAAATGAATTCATCTTGGGAGAATTCATGGGAGAGCACTCTTGACCCTTGAAAAATGTTTTAGGTCATTGTGCAATCCAAAAATAATGAGTTTTTTAAGACATTGCGGGGCCCATGGGAAGGACTTGATTGACATTTGAGTTTAGGATAGAGGATTTGGAAGTAGTAAACCATCCTAGGTCATTATTGGTTCTCTAGTATGGAGTGTTCTCCCCCATGATCCCTCCACACTTGGCCATGCTCCCTTAATGCTCTTGTGCAATTAAAAAGAGAGTTATTTAAGAGAATGTGGGGCCCATGGGAAGACCTTGATAGGAATTGCATTTTAGGAAGGATTCTTTGGTAGTAGTTAACCCTTTCTTCCTCCTCTTTCTTTTTCCATGTCATGCATAAAAGGCTAGTGTTTTGAGAGAGGGGATTGCTAGTTTTTTATGAAAACATATTGATGAAAGCTTGGAAGAGATTAAACAATGTCATAGTTGCATTCAATTATTCTTAATAGTTAAAGTGCTAAAAATTCATGATCAAACCCCATTCTTGCAAATTTATTCTTTTATGTAGCTTATTTATGGATATCATCTCTTCTCCTGCACTTTCCCATTCCTTCTTCTTTGCCATTCTATTATTCTGGCATCCAATACTTTAAGAAAATGTTCTTCATATGGTGTATGATTATGTTTATTATTTTCATAGCGTTAGTGGGGAATAGGCATGATACGGAAGACGAGCATGATGTTCACAGTGAACCATTATCCAAAGATGGAAAAGGTTCAGAAGGATATGAAGGAATGAAGGTGAAAGTGTACGTGAAGATACACACAACCCTAACACAACACCCTCACAAAGGATGTGACAAACTTGAGACTTAGGGGAAAGGGGGAGAACCACAAAATTTATGTACCAAAAATATTGTCATGAGGACACACATTACACTAGTTCACATACTCACATGAGGAGGCATCTTTGTGGAGATTAAAGGGAAATAAGGCCACCATTGGTGGAATCAAAATCCCACCCCTAATATCAAATGAAGATATGGAAAAATACACAAAAGAAAGGAAGCATCATAAATAAAGTGTAGTAATTTTCTTTTTTTAGTTTGATTCCACATTTAGAATGTTTGGCCATTCCAATTGCGACATTGAGTTTCCTATACTCGTGGGGGTGGGGGTTCACATGCAAGCGATGGAAGTAGAAGTAAAATAATAGAATATATCTTATGTTAATGGTAGGGAAAAGACAGATGCAAAAGTGGTAAGGTTTCTCTAAGCATGCAATATAACATTTAATGTTCTTCACCTCCCTTGTTGGCATGTTATGGTTAAGGCCAACCATAATTCCCTAAAGGATACAAGAGCCTTGGGATTGGAAAATCTAGAAATCTATTGCTAGATAAAGAAAAAGACGGTACAAAACACTATAGGATGATTTAAATGAGTAGTCAGATAGTGGGGTTTCCCATTTATCTAGTGGATGGACAAATGTTAAAAACCAACATTTAATAAATGTTGTCAGTGTGCAACTAGTCATGCAATTTTCCTTGCTACTATTGATTCCACAAATAATATCAGGTAATGATTCCTCTTAAACCTTCCTCTTCAATGTTAGAATTAAAGATATAATTTTTTAAATTCCTGTTTTTATACTTTAATTTATCAATTAAACTTTATATATTAATTTGGAAATATGATAACCCTTTTCCATGTTTTTTTCCAAGGAATAACCTCATGGAAAACCCTATGAGTAATTCCCTTTGATTCATCGATGGTAAATGGTGTAAATTGTTGTCCCTAATTAGAGAGCGTAACCCCAAGGGGATCAATAGAGTTGAACCCATGACCTCCCCAACTTTGCGGGAAGAGATGTCACATATGTATGGTAACCACTTCAGTTAACCCTTAGGTCTAGAACCATTTTCAATGTTATTTTAATAACTTCATATTTTTCTCTTTTAAATAATATTTATACTTAACATCCATTTCTTTGATACTTTTGCTCATAGATTTAGATACACTAATCCTTACCCCTAAAAACTTAAGGTGAGGTGCGATTTTTCTTCAACCTTTTAGATGACTTGAGTCCAACAAACAACTTATGGGTTCCTTTCTTCCATGATTTTGATTCACTATGATACCTAATTTGCATTATATACACACCTCAATATTTACTTTGCACAAAAATTTGGTTCCCTATAATTTATGGTTGGCGGCAAATTGATGAGTGATTTTCTCCATTGAATACAAATTTCCAAATATATATTTTCAAATTTTAGTAATTTTATCTGACTGTGAACTATGACTATTGTTATCAATGGTGACAATGGCCCATTGAGAACATTGATAAAAGTTTGATATTAATTATTCTTTTCAAAATTGATAATTGGTAGCAATATAATCTTTCACTTTGTTTATGCTTCTTGATAACTCTCTCTCTTATTCCCTTTTTATTGGTTATTGTGGTATCTTTTTTAGGCTTTTGAATTTATGGTTTTCCTTCTTCCCTCGATATTTCTTTGTAGTGTGATAATTCCTTCTTCAACAAAAGTTGTGAATTTTGAATTTATAGTGGGTTAGTTTTTATTTACTAGAATTTTTTAATTGTATACAACTAGGGGCTATTTTTGGGGGGTCAAAGACCCAAGGATCAAACAAATTTTGTGTCCAACCAATTATTATACCTCCATTTAAACCATCGTAATCTGATGCTAAGAAGTCCCGACACATAAGTAGTCTTATCACCTCACCTACTAAATAAGCACCCCTCCTCAGGGTCTGTTGTAATAAAATTATTTCAAGCTTCTCTACCTCTAACAAACATCTAAGTGCCAATATTTGATCCTAGCTACTTAAACCCCAAATATTCATAGACATAATTTTCATTTTGAACTGTTTACATAGGGAATACTTGTTATAAGAACACTTGTAATAGGTGATGACACCCCTATTTTATCTCTTTAACACCCTTCTTCCGGGAATGATGAAGTATATACTTTATGCCTAATGAACTGGTTCACGGGCCTTTCATGTTTTTTGTCACCAAACCCCCATAAAAATGGCCCTCCAAATCTCCTTTAGACTTCTTACGTCTTAAATGATAATGCCAACTAACATGTTGAGTAACAATAATTTACATTATATCCATATCCTCCTTAACTAAAATAAAATTTGAGTTAGAATAGGTATCATAATCAATTGACATAGGGATTGGCTTTCCCTTCTCCTCCACCAAAGGCAAATTCATTTATTTTCTTAACAGATACATTTTTCCTCTTCCAAATTTATAACTAGTTTTAGATACTTCCAAAGGGATCGACACAAATTCCTTAGAAGGGGGATGAGCTGGATGTAATTGCATAATACTTTTGACATAAGACTTATTGGGGATTTCACCTTCAATAGATGGAAAATTTCCTTAAACACTAGCATCAACCTTGGTCTTTGTATCTTTTCCCATATCCTCAAGTGGTTGGTGATCTATTTTCAAAGTGTATTTTTCATAGACTAGATTCTAATGAGAAGTAGATGAAGCATTTTGCCCAATGTTTCCACCAACAACTTCATTGACCCCATGCTTTGTTGTGCATCACTTAATGTCGTCCCAATGGATAAAGGAATGCCTATCACCAAAATTGTCATGACATAATGAAATTTTCTTGATAATTTTGTAGCCTTTTATTAAACTTCTCATGGTTCATATACACAACTAGTATCCTTTCACCTCCAAAATTTCCTCGCAAAGGGAATATTACAATCCTTAGAAATACGAAATTGAGAACAATAGAAGGGGACATTAATGTAGCCCATAGTTTACGTGTACACTAAATCACCCAAGATGATTTCCAAAGAATCAAATCAATCCCCTCTAACATTAATCTCCACTAGTATACAAGACATAAAGTGATATGCACTATTCTTGTAAGGTTCATCCACCATGACAATTTTTGTAAGGACCCAGTTTAACTAACTGGGTCCTTAAGTCCTCAATTAGCTCTTTTGTTTCATTGAAAATATCTTTTAATATAAACTTAACAATCTAAAGATAGTTTTAACTAAAATCTTAACAACACTAATAATTTAGAACATTTTAGTTTAACAATTAATAACAACAGGATGGCTAACATAATACTTATGTTTAGTGAAACATAATACTTAAAACAACAAAATTTTTTACAGTTTTTTTAAGTAAAACATGGGAGGGATAAAATAAAATACATGTAGATCTATTTAAGTTAGCCGCCAAGTATTGATACCTCTTCCTTTTCTTGCCACAATCAATACACAAATAATAATTTACCTCCCAACCAGCTAGGGACAACCTTTCTATCTCCCCAACTCCAAGGAAACTATAGGTTCCTTCGTTCTTTTTGCCCAAATACCCAAGAACAACAATAGCCAATAGACAACTAAACCATTAATTTCCTCTAGTCTCTCTTTTTCTGAAATCTCCAAACTCATCCTTGACACTTTCCTCCTTCCTCCTATTCATCAAATCCCCCCCCTTCCTAATATCCTTTGCCAACCACCCTCATTAATGGTTCATAACCCCCCCTTTTTAGGTTACAGTTAAATCATTTAAACACAATATTTGGAAATAAACTAATCCTAAAATAGAATGCAAGTCATGGGTAATAATGATAATCCACATTTTCCCCAAAAGCTATGACAACTAACGATGCTCAATTAATTCATACAACCAACTAATAACTCATGTTGCTAGATATTTATTTGCATGAATTTATGCTTTCTATAATAATGATCCATTCATTGTGTAATTAATATACTAGTTTAGTAACTAACACACTAAGTTATTGTACTATTTACATGCGTAACGTATGCACGTGTAGCTAGAGCACACATATATTGCGGATGTATTAATCATAAACAATCATTGCCTCTTATGCATCATTCCTATATGCTCATAATCAAGCATGCACGACAATATTTCAAAAATCAAATATCCACAATCTCACTGACTAACACACACCAATACAATACGAATTGCACATCACACAAAAATTAGCATGCAAGAGTTAAGCAATAGTTTTTACACACAAATAAGTAATCAAACCATGGTATCTAACTTCCTAAACATCCTTAACTACTTTGATATGGCAGGTGCGTGTGGGGAGATTTTATACCCATGAGGAAATTCCAATATTCAATTCCCTTTGAACATTGGTAAAGCAACAAACAACCAAGTAGAGGCATTGGCTCTTCTCCAAGGTGTTCTCATCGCAAGAAAGAAGGGAATCGATTACTTAATCATTTTGGGAGCTTCAAAGATAGTCATAAATATTCTAAGAACAAGCTCTCTACTTAGATATATGAAACTCAAACCTATTTTTAAGTGAATCTATTTTGAAATACAAGCATTAAACAGGCTCTCCATCTTCCATATCCTAAGGCATACTAATGTTGGGGTAGACAAACGTGATAACTTGGCGACAAGGAATAAGATCGAGTTTCTTAGAATCGAAGGACATTCTTCTCAATTCACCATTCCATAATATGCTCAAAGAATCACGAAGTAATTTCATAGAGAGGAAAAAGATGAGCCGAATTTGGAGGTGATCGTTTGATATTAGTGGGAAGTTTCTCCTCATCAAAGCCAAATGGAAAGACCATATGTGCAATCATTTCACCTTTAAGACACCTACAAATTCAACATGCTTGACATGAATTCATATTCTAGTATTTGTTGTAGTACTACCAAGTTGATGGATGTTGAGATCACTCATCCTCTTCACTATCATTCTCTCATGCAAATCCCCAAATATGATGTAAGACAGTGTAGGAGATCGAAACATACTTTAAACTAGGAAGGAATCGAGATGGGCAAGGATAGATTTGGTGTTCGACATCATATGAAGTGAACTTTCATGGTAAATTTCCCATTAATGGTCATGGTAGCAGGCATGAGTTAATGAACTAGGATTTGTCATAAACTAGACAGAATGACGCATGATGGTAAGTAGGAAAGATCTTGCCAACTAAAGAATTAAAGTGGGAACGCTTAGGAGAATCGGTGCAGTTTTAGGTTGGTTGTTCATTTAATCAGATCCATGGACAAGAAGAGGAAAGGCACTGTGAGATGGAGAGGGGAAGGACATGAAGAAAAAGGTTATAGACAGGAGGAGTTAGAAAATACGGTATAGGTTTTACAAATTCAGGTTCAAGGGCTTCCAACTCAATCCCTAACAATAATGCATATTTTGGAAGAGTAGAGGATAAAGAGACAACATACAGAGGATGAATACTACGTGCTTTTAATAGAAACAAAAGACCTTTGGGGCAGTCCTTCCCTAGATGTATCGGTGGAAGAATCCTCCCCTGGTATTGAGCACACTATCTTGGATCTCAATAATCCTCCACCAACAGATGAAGAAGACCAACAACAAGCAACTAGAGATGAGCTAGGGAATAAAGATCTCGAGGATCCCATAGAAGAAGACAACACTAGTAAAGGCCATCTTAGCTTGTTCTAATAATGACTTGTTTTTGTATTCTAATCTTGGGTAAATTTCATAGACTATAATTGAGAAACAATTGGAAAGTTTGTTGGTATTTTTGTAAAAATGGGATAAATCTCTCTAGACAAACAATCCTATTGTATATATTTATAGCAGAGGAGTTTTGTGTGACAAACGGGAAAATCCTCCTTGTACAGTCTTCTGCATTTTATGCAACTTTTATAATACAAATATTTTCATATTCTTAAAAGAAAATCATCCTTAACTACTTAGTTCCTCCTCCTAGTTCATAATGATCTTCCACATCCCATCCTTCCCCTGCTAGAATATACTAGAGCATCAACTATATTGACTTAACTCTAGACAGAACCCATAAGTAGAAGTGTTGACTATGTCGACCAAGGTTCCCTGGCAAGCAACTGATAGTTGGCATCACACATCTTGGGGAGCGCGGCTTAGCGCAACCCTCCCACAACTCCATGTTTCATAGGATAAACGATGGGTAATGCCTCCACCCCCTAATAGACCTAGGGTCAATGCCCTATATTGGCATACTATGTCATTGTTGTTGTTTTTAGGGATTTGGCATTGAATAACCAATTTGGGATACTTTGTTCCTTGAAATCCTACACCTTCCTACATGTTGTAGTAATGAAACCAAAAATAATTCTAAGAATAATGCTTCACTAGCATACCATTCCTATTTAGAAGTCCATGTCATCGACATCAATTCAGTGCCATATTTTTTCGTCTATCACTTAACCCATTTAAATTGTGGGTTAGTTTACTAAAGATAAGATCATCCATAAATATATAACTAGATATATGAAATTACTATGTTAAAAACCAACGAACAACGTAACAAAGCTTGTTTATGTACCATGAACCTAGTACTTTATCTATTTATTCAACATTTAATTTAAATTGGTATCCACGTACCAAAATACTTCATTTTATTTTTCTTCCTAGAAGTAAATAAAATTACAACCATCATTAACAACCTAAACATAAAATTATACATAACTTCTACAATATGAGTAGGTCCATATGTTCATGCGATACAATGTTGTCATTTTGACTGCGTCCCACAAATAATACACAAAATACAAAATAGGTAATCAAGTAGTTTGGATGGTGAATTCAAAAATAGGTGTGACAATTTTAGCCAAGATGTTTAAAATATTTTCTATATGTTTATTAGTTCATAGCTTGAGAGGAAAACTAGGAAGTCTAACCCATATGGCGATGCAATATGCCATTTCTACTTGGGGGTCAAAATAAGGGCACTGGGAATTTAGGAAAGAAGGAAATATCCCCAAACCACTTACCTTTGAAATCATCATCACATCCTCCACAGATTTGAAGATGAAACTTGTCCATCCAAACCTGAAAATGTGATGTACACTAATACTGGAGACTAATGACATCAAATACATGCATTTAGTAATTTCATGGAGAAATGTCTTCCCAAAAATTTCCCAATTATTTTTTAACCAATAATATGCATTATTTGCTTGACCCATAGATATTCACCTACTACCAATATAATCCTATCCTCATTTAATTTCAAAATGTTCCTAAGCCTTTTCAACCCTAAATCCTCTATGGAGTCACCTTGGTCATGGTAAAAAATAATGGTTAAGACCAAGCCCAATAAAACTATAACCTCCAACTAGCTCTAAAGAAGAGTTGGCCTTCCCAAATTGCAAACCCTTTGACTGTGTGATTGAAGGGAGACCATGGGTATGGAAAACAAACCCCAAATCCAATGAAATGCTAGGTATATTTCTTTGATTTATTTTATTTGAGGAAGTCATGAGGTCGTAATCAATAGAAGATGAGCTTAACATAATGTAATGGTTGTTGATGGTTTGATAATACGCTACTCTTTTTGGCTTTGGGATTGTATTAAAAATATTTTGAATGACTAGGTGATTAGTGAAGTTTCTTCTTATGGGTGGCTATTAACCCTCTATACTATGATGATCTATTTATGGGGAATTCACTTCTAGCTTTTGAAATAAGAGTTTCAAGCTAAATGATAGTTTTGTCACTTGGAAAAAGGATTTTGATGAGGTTCAATCTAAGTGTTATGTTGTTTTTACTCCTTAGTTGAATCATGTATGTTATGCCATTTATGTTAAAGGTGTCACATTGTTTTAAGCTAGTAGTAAGATCACACCTTATTGTTATTACATGTTCATACAAGAGAACATTCACAAGGGTATTTACTCATTTATTTTACAACCTTATAAATATGAAATCACTAGTAGTTTTTTCCATGTTGTAACAACAATAATTACTCCCATATACCACCCATATGCCCCTCTTTGTTGCTCCATAACTCCATGTGCCCTCTTGGAAATTTGGCATTGGTATTTCCCCATCAACCACCTTTTAAATAAACCTAATCACTCAACCATAAAATCTATTTTACTAAGACCACTCTTCACACCAAATTGAGCCCTATTTTTCTATTGTCTTAGTGATCCTATTCTAGGAACACCCTCCTTATATTGGAGGAGAGAAAGTATAAAGTGATAAGAGGGTTTTTGTCGTGACATTGGCAAGCCTATTGAGTGAGCATTTGATTTTCAATGATCTTTGGACCTTTTATATTATGTGCAAGTTGGATCGGTAACAACAAAGACCTTTAATACAACGGTCATGGTTAGAAAATATATGAAAACTAGTGAGGCAAGTGTTTCTCGAATTCACTAGTTCATAAAATTCCACATCAAATCATCATACTCATCCACAATAGAGAGTTGTATTCCAAAAGAGTTTCACCTTTATTTAAGATATTTAAGTACAAAGTATGAAGATATCATATTCACAATACAAAGGATTCAAGCGATGAATTATCATTTCTGAAGTGCTTTATTCCCACAATGCTTGAGGACACAGTTACATGATTGTGATGGAAATAGAGTCCGCCACTCTATCACAAACTTGCTCAATAATTTGACATGAAAGGACTTAAATAGAAGTATGGAGACAAAATAATGAAGAATCAAGAACATATGTTCTTAAGATTCATTTATTCTTATCTAATTGAAAATTCCATCTCCTATAGATTGAAAACGGGTCAACATAAGGAAACTATCCAAGAATATGTCAAATCCAAGAATAGAAATCCAAAATCATGCTATATCAAACTAAAGGAGAGTGTACTCCATCTTGGGTTTTTCTATTAAGGATTATTTACTCTAAGTAAATATAAAATCCATCTTTGAACACCCCAAGTTCCTCTATTCCAAAGTTTAATATGGCTTTGTAATGGTACTAGACTCATGTAACAACCATTTATTATCATTGACCTTCTAGATAAGTCCATACTTTGTTTTCTTTATCTTGGTATGTTATTATTATATTCTCTTTGGCATAAAACACGACCTCATAAATTAAACCCATGGCCAATTTGTCCCATCCACCATCTGCAACACCTTAAGAAATGGATCAACACGTTTGACATTGTCTTATACTTTAGAGTGTCTTATACTTAATACCAAATTTTTTTTCAAAAGATTTTATATATGTATTTCTGACCTTCCTTGGTGGCCCATTGAGATCTAGTCCACTCATCAGAAAAGAATAACTCCCTCAAGTTCTATGCATGGGGAATGAGAGATTGCAATGTGAGGATGTTTGTTGCAATAATGGCGATGACAAACCCAACAAGCTCTTTTATACTTGTGTTTTTCTTCAACAGGTTTAATGTCCATGTGTGGTTGTATATGTATTCTGAAATGCACATTACAATATATACATACTTCTTAACTCACTCTAGTTTGCATATATCCTCAAGCACAAGGTTTAGGCAATGAGCAACATGTGCTTAAGAATATGGTTTTGTGTTTTGCCTCCAACTTCTTAACAATAGAAACATAGTTAGAAGCATTACTAATGATGACCTATACAATATTCTCCATCCCCACCTCCATAACCATGACATCCAAAAGGTCAAAAAATACTTGTGAATATTTCACCTAACTAGATGCATCCTTTTATTTCAAAATATGGTTAATTTGCGGGCAAGGAAGAAGTAAATTAAGTATGGTATGGGACCTTCACTTAGTCGATCCATCAGACATGATGCTACATTGAAATGAACAAAGTTCATTTACTAGTGAATATCCAACATAATAAGGACAATGAACATAAATCCATATGGGATAGTAATAATTATATTTAATACTGAATAGAGGGTTTACATTGAACACCAATGACAATAAATTTACACTGGAATTAACTAGTCTTGTTGTTGAATAGTCATGCCCCTTAGTTAGGTCATGTGTCTCTTCATTAATTATTGTTTAATCATAATCATCATCATCATCATCATCATTCTTATATTTGTAATTTCATTACATTGCCTCCTCGTTTAGAAATGATTTGTCCTCAAATCATATTTATGGAAATGACTCATTCTAGCTCATAATGTATTCTCATGATCCTTTGTACTTCTCAACGTGATAGTTGAAAATAAAATATGATGTTATCTTTTAAGGGATGAGTAGAGTTGTCAAGCTGTGAAAGGGTCTAACCACCCTAATTTGATCTTTTCTAGTACTTTGCATTTATAGGGTTTCCAAGATGAAATTTTATTTTGAGATCCAATTGTAGTATTATTACTAATATTTGGAATGTAGATAAAATGATTTTGTTGAAGTTGATATACTAATTTGTTAATGTATCAACTCTTATGATCATGATGATGATAAGGTATTGTTGTAACCTTTTCTTTAATTTTTTGTACTTGTAATGTTTTCTTGATTCACCTTTTGTAGTATGTCTTCCTAGCACACCTGTGTTGCTTGGTTGACCATGAAATGTTTAGTGGAAGATATATATTGATTTCCATCTTCTTGTACTTCGACTATATTTGCATATGTATTGGTTCCCTTCTCCAACATCCCAATTTTTATATCCAGTGATTTTTGTATTTCAACAAGGTTAGTCATTGTTTCTTTATTAATTAGTGATTCCTTTATGGTAAATTGCTCAAAATTGTTCTATAGAAAATTCATATCATTGTTTAGCTTATTTATTTGGGAAAGTAAGCTTCAACTATAATCCCTTAAATGCGAAATATGTTTATCGTTCTTTGGGTTGTCAACTTTATCCTCAATGTCTTGATTTTCTAATTGCCGTTTTTTTGGACTGTTGATTTGTTCAAGCAACCTTTGATTAAGGTTCCTTAGGCTATAAACTTCTATATATTTGTATGATAATTTCTTCTCGAGATCTTGATTCTTTTGTTCCAACTCTTGAATGCATTGTTTCTTATCCTTTGACTTCTATATTTTTGCAAGTAGTTTTTTTATTATGATTTTTTAGGAAAGAAATCTCTTCATCTTGTTTAGTGATAACCTTGTCACATTATTTTTACCAATCTTGCAACTTTTGTAATTTGTATTAATTTTTGGCTATCTTGAAGTATTAATTTTGATACGTCCTTCAAATCTTTTGATGAGAGTGCTATTGAACATGACTTCATAGTACTATCTTACAATCTTATTTTCTTCTTCTTATAGGAAAATGTCAGAAACTGTTTCTTTGTGTTGAAAATGAAAGTTCTCAATATATCCATCCAGGTTGAGTCTAGAATTATGTCAACTTCATTTTGATATATAGATAGGGAATTGATTTGATCTATGCATTTGTAATCATCAATTGATAGTTGTAGGTTCTTAATTTCATATTTCTCTTCGGGAAAACTTGTATCATTTTCAATTGTAATTGGTTTAGAACTATGAATTGGGTCACACAGTCAACGTTAATGTGATTTTCTTGATGGTTAAAAAACTAGTGATTCCAATATCCTTTCCTTGAATAATTCCCTTACATTTTAATAAAGAATTAACACATTTTATATAAGTACGTGATAATCATCTTTCTTCAAATCCATTTAAAGATATTTTATTAACTTATCGAAGCAATTTCTCTTAGTTTGATTGATTATTTATATGATCAATTTCTTCCTTATAGCTTGTCCCTTTCTAACTCTTTGAGAACCTTTATAAAATTTCTTAACCTCGTAATTTTTTTCCTTGGAAATTAACTAATTTTAAAGACTCACTATTGGGATTTTAATCTTTGACCTCATGTAACAAAATATATTTCCAACATGTATTACTCTTTGGGTCGAGAAGGCACATTTCTATAACCAGGTGGGGGAGAAGTGTTCGTTTGTCCCGTAAAAAAATTTAAAAAAAGGAAAAAAAGAGAGAAGAATAAAAAAATAGAATGCATACATGAGTGTGTTGTAGCATAGTGGTGAGAGGGAAGTGTCCGCATGTCCCATTAAAAAAAATGAATGAATGAATTAGTGTGCTATAGCATAGAGATGAGAGGGAAGCGTGTGACTGTCCAATAAAAAAAATGAAAAAAAAATATAAAAATGAAAAAAAAGAATGCATGCATCGGTAGCATAGTGGTAAGATGGATGTGTGTTGTAGTTTAGTGGTGAAAGGTTTGTAGATTGTATCCCTCTCACCGCTTTGTAGAACAAGAGTTAGAGGGTTCTATACTAGTTATATTTTTCTATTATAACTTTAGTAAATTTATTTATCAACAATTCTATTCATGACAGGCCAGTTAGGTGAGTCATATCTTATTAATTAAATTCGTTGAAATTGTTGAGGTTTGTCTTTGTTTTTTAGTTATGTATATAAATTATAGCCATGTTAAGAGTTAGAATATAACATGAAGCTGCATAGAAATAAATCAAAAGACAATCAATACACATGATATATGATGGTACAAATGTACCATAATATTCAATGCAATTGATAAACTAAGATAACACACAAATGTGTACAAATGATTTAATGCCTTGATTGATGCTTGATGTCTAAATTAAGGTTGAATCAACTCATATATATAGGTGTTAATAATGGGAGATAACACTAGGTCTTTGCCATCATAAATTCTAGCTAAACATATCAAGCCTAAACCTAAGTATGCAAGGGTACTAACATAGCATAATAGAGCCACAAAGGACACTAGAGGGTCACAAATGTCACCAAAACAAGGTTATCACCATATTGATAACATCCATCCTTTGAGGCTATAGGTTGACCATTAAATGTGTCGACGATAATCACTCAATATTTGAGCAAGAAAATATTATATTCCAACACCCCCATTGATATTCACTTGGGAAATATATGGTCAAAATGGCCAAATAAACATTAGAATAACATCCTCCAATTAATGTTTATTTAGGGTGGAAAATACATTTAAGACCAATAATAAAAATAACTTGACAAACAAGCTCTCAATAGAGATTCCTTCATTAAATTTGATGAAACTCAAAACTCTCACATATTTTTTTCTCACACCTCTAAATCCAAGGTATGCTATAATACAAGTGGCTTAGGTCGACATTTAAGTTATTAGGGTCCAATGTCAAAAATTCAAAATTAGAGTCAATCACCATGTCCCTAGAAACATGTATGACCTTTTAGGTTCGTTGAGGGGGTAAAAATGACAAAAAAATATGTAAAAAAGAGTTAAGAGGGTCAAATATAAAAAAGGAGCATTTTGGGCATCTCTCCCCTTCGAGAAGGTGCATGCGTGGGTTTTACCTCATTTAGGGGAGCATGTGGCACCCTCACCAAGCTCATGCATGTGCTTGCATACTCCTTGCATGGCATTGATCACTCTCTGCCAAGATGGCGCCTCTCCCCTTCAGTTGACTTCAGTTTGCAAGAAGTGGTGTCGTCTTAACTCTTGCATGGCATCTCCTCCAAGCAATGGCACATTACCTCATGTATGGTTAGGGTTTTAACTCACATATGGTGCCTTTTCTTTCCTGGTTAGGGTCTTAGCTCACATGTGCCACCATCTCTTGCATGAAGTTAGGGTTTTTTCCCTACATGTGGATCCTCCTTTCATGCAGGGAGAAGGCCCCGATGCCATGTTTCCTTATTTAAGAGAGTCTCTTCCTCTCTCATTTTTGTTGCTTATGAGTTGAAGCTTTGCACAAGCTCTTTGTACTTTTGTTCTTGGAATTGTTAATAAAGAAATATTTGGAGGTCAGATATATGGTATGCTTTCATGTGTGGATGTTATGGTCTCAATATATCATATGTGAGGTAACCTAGTTGGTTTAATTGCTTTCCTTCCTTACTTTTTATTGGGCCTTGGAAAGGGTGTTATCACTCACTGGGGTCAATCTCTTTAGACAATTTTCTATTGAGTTTTTCTGTAGACTACTTTATATAACTTAGTTTTAAGCATGATTTTAGTTGCATTGATGCTTTATCTAACCTTGTCTTGTCGGATTACACCCGAAGGAGTAAAAAGGGAGATCCAAGCTCCCATTTGGATTTTATTCTAACATTTGTAGGTCCTCACCCATTGATAAATGAGTGGTTACCCTTGTGCAACCCTCTTAAAATTGGTGGCTCAATCAGACTAGTCCCTAAGTGCACCACTTTGGAACTTCATTTACTATGTAAAGGACATTCCTCCTCTTCACTCTACCATTATCACGCACAACTCTCCCTTTTTTCAGTTACATATAGTTACATGAAAGCTTGTATTTGATCTCTAGATTGTAAATTCATATTCCTTTTCTAGATATTGTACTTTCATGCACTTAAATATATCATTAAAATTGAATATCTTAAGTAGATTTATAAATTGCATTTGCATGTTAGTGCATGTTATCAAAAGATACATGCATGTAACTATTAATGCACATGCATGCATAGATGTTCGTTCAATGTGTAATTATATGTCTTACATGTCAGTGTATATGGCTGCATGTTGTAAATTATTGTAAAAAATATTTTAATTTATCTCTTTATCATACTTTAGTTCACTTCCTAATCTTCGGACAACAAAAAAAATCATGATATTGACTCTTACATCCATCTAGATTTGTGGTTCTAACCCCCTTTTTCGTAATTCATTGGGTCTAACACTTGTTGGAAGGTTAGGCCCCCGTCTAAGAGAGATCAAAGGGATCCATTCCATAGCATGTTTGCTGCAGTTTCATAAATTTCATTTGCATATTTAGGACAATGAGCACATAGTCCAAAATTCAACCCAAATTGGCCACTAGTTAACCCCCCTAAGTGTCCGTCAAACAAGCTATTTACCTCATCTCTCTTTCTTTCTTTTATTCTCCATTTATCGCAATCTTGAATGTTGGCCATAAGGACCAAAAATAGGAGTTCTAAGGGTTGCATAGCCTCTTAAAACCGTTCTAGTAAGGTGCCGGTATCACATCCCCCCTACCCCCTGCTTACCATTTTTTTATTTGTCAATTTTTGCATCTAACTTCACATGCTAACTCCATATACTAATTCCTAACTTAGATTTGACCACATTTCTTTTGGTGCTCCAAAATGAACTTTAGATTTTTTAGTCTTATGTGTTTTCTATTTCTACATAGATACTACTACATGCTAGTATATTATGCTGATTTATTCACGCATGTTGCAATTCTTTGATCAATTCCATCTAAGTAACTGTTATCAATTAGAGTGTATCTACCACCAAAGATTTCCTATCTAGGATAGTAGAGGTAGTGTATCTAACCAAGTGACATTGAAAGGGCCTCGTACACTACTGTAGAAGGGTATTTGTCACACCGGATTATCTCTTGTTTCTTTAGATCAAAATATGAGCAATATCAAGGGGGAGACCCTAACTAGCCTATGATGGTTAGCGAACCAACTCAAGGCACTCTAAAAGTTGAAAGATTGATACAAGAGTTAGATCTTGCGTGGATGGATCTAGATCTAGGAAATGGATGTGATGTATGAAGTTGAGAGTGGGTTGAGGAGGATTATGAAAAAGAGAAATAATCAACCTTAAAAAAAAAGTACCACAATGGGTTTAGGTGATTATATCTAGATAGATCTATTGCCAAGGAACAACACCCAAATTAGATCCACGTAGAGTTTTGGAAAATAAATTGAATGTGGACCCAAATGAGGAATTTAAGGGATAACATGAGACTAGGATAATTGCTTTATGATAGATCTGATGATTTGAAAAGGGTTCAAGCTATACCCAACTGATAGATCTAGTAAAATAAATGAAAACCCAAGGAGGGTGAAATGCTTAAAGATGACCAATACTAGATCTGTGGGTTAATGGGGTCGGCTTTGGTTCAAACTTGATATCTAGGGTTTATAAATTATTTTAGACTTGGGTTTTAATTTTAATCGCCAAAATATTGGCCAATCTATCAGATCTACCAAATGAGGGTTTTAACTTTAGGGTTTGAATGACAAATGGATAAAAAGATTGGAAACCAATACTAACCTTGTAGATCATACTTGAAAATACTAGTGGCCTCCTAGCACGTCAATGTTCCTTCCACTTAGTTACAATTTCAAGCAAGATCCAATAGATTTGAAGTGAAAACATGTTGCGACAAGGAGGAAGTGCGCCCTCTCCACCTGCAATTTCAAACTATCAAAGCGAGATTTGAGAAACAAATGAAAGAGAAAATATGTAAGTCATCTAAGAGAGAAAAACTCAATGCATGAATAACAATTAATCACTCCCTGGAAGATGAAATGATTCTATGGAGAGACGATGCAATAAACCCTCACAATCTCCCTCCAAACAAGTCACTAACCTACAATAAATCAATTCGTCCTCCACAAGATAGATATCAATAGCATAAAATATCCACTAAAATGTATAAGAAAAATGTTTGACAATCATGTGCAAGAACATTCACAAAGATTTCAAGAGAACTGGAAAAAGTTCTTTATTCCAATATTCTCAGAGCCAAATTCTATTACAAGTGAGAGAGATTCTCAATATATAGATCTCTCCAATACAAAATCCCTAGATCCAAAGCATAGATGACTAGGATCAAAAGATACGAAATAAATATTAATGGCTAATATAAGTCAGATATAGCATACATGAATGACTCAAAATAAGAAGGGAACACTCCCTCAAGACGCCCTAGGGGGGACATAAATCATAACAAGTGGCAAGGAGTAATAACACAGCGCATGGTTGAGACTAGGAGGCAGAACATATCCTTCACTAGTCACAACCCAAGGCACAATTATAATATATAATCACGAATCACATTATAAAGTGACTAAAGTCACTAAAACATGGCCCCTCAATACAAAGGCCCAAATTCCCCCATGAAGTGTGAAGGAGGACGTGTGGACCCCATAAATAATGAAGATGATCCCGAAAGGTGTAGAATACATCAACAATATGCCTCGGACTAATTTCATGCCATTTACTTACCCCACTAGACCAAATTGATTTCCTTTCTAGGCATTCTTTATTTTTTTAATATGCTTGAAACATCATCTCGGAAGATAAAACTACATGTACCTCACTGCTCACCAATCCTGGGGGAAATATGAGTCCAAAAACAAATCCAATAACATAGCGATATGGTACAAATGAGTGATCATACCACTATGTCCTTTGATAACGCCTTAGGAGAAATAAAAATGTCTATGTAAATAACAAACATGGCATTTTTACATGGCATCCAATAACTAGAAGATGAACTGTCTATAATACTTACTACCTTTTCCCAAAAGTGAAAAAAAAGGTGTACCATAGACTCAAAATTTCCAAATCATCTAGGAATGAGTACTCATACTCCACATTCCCACCAAAATATACATCAAAAGGTATATCCATGCCTAGGTAATAATAAAAATAAGGCTTGCAAATGTTGATAATCATAAAAATAATGCAATCTATCACAAGGAACCACCATCTTTAGCATGAATTCATATAATGAACACTGATAGGCCATGAATACGAAATATCACACACTATCAGCCAAACTCATCCCATAACCTATTGTTGACTTGGTCAAACTGAGTTGACCATGTAAAAAAGGATCAAAATAATGACCCAACTAAAAATCTCTCGAGTTGCAAGGTAAAAAAGGATAAATAATGATTCCTTATCTATGTTAGTAGCAAGACTAAAGTATAAAGTGGATTTTAATTGGTGATTATAAGCATAAAACATAATAATAGGTCCAAATCAAAGTAATCAACTACTCCCAACAAGAGCCTCAAGTGTATACTCATTTATAGACTTGACCATTTTTCTAATCATAGGTGAGAGTGGGAAAAACAAGGTTAGGCTAGGGGATCTGACTTGACACTTGAAACTGTGAACATCTTGGCTGAAGGACAAACGTGATCCATGATACACATGTGCTGGAAGAGATGAACACTGGGGAATGGTGGTGTCTCATAGTTGGTGGAATGATGGGAATGTTTCAACTAGACTAGATACAGGTAACCTTTAATTGCATTTACTTATGGTCAAATTTGCACACTTTAGATTTAAAATTTAAACTTTAACATTTGGATCAACTTTCACTAGCCATCCTCCAAGATCAGGTGCCCTGAATAGGATTGCGGGCCTGAGATAATGACTCGATATGACATCCATTGCCCGCCACTGTCCATAGGTGCGATGGAGTGACCACCTTGTTTCCCTGTATGGGAAAACAACCTTACATCATACAAAGGATGAGTGCACATCTCTGGAAACTACTTAAAGATATTTACTTTATTTCCAGCAATGTTTCAAAACATTATTTTTGCTGACTATGAATCCATTTTGATAGATTGTTTAAGTTTTGATGCCTTAGTGTCTGAAGACACTTTCAGTTAGGACTACTTGTTTTTAAGAACTAGAGAAAGGAAATCCTTGTGATGAGAATCACACAAACAAACATTGAGAAACAATATACACAAGGAATCTAATCCAACACAGAGGCATAGGCGGGGGAAATCCTCAATGTCACTAGTCAAGTTACAAGTCAAGGCTAAAACCAGATGTGGATGATAAGAGATGGGTGAATATAGTGATAAGGTGATGCCAAGAATAACAAGTTGAGTCCCTATAGGGAAATGACCAAGTCCATACTAATAAAGGAGATGACCAATGAGTATACACAAGAACCTCATGGATAAAGCAACTAAATCACCACTACTCTAGACCATCAAGAAGAGGGAGGTAGAATATCGCCAATGTATAACCACCATAAACCAAGTTAAGCTACTAAAATAAATAAAGGAGCACAACACTAATCCAAGTGAATAACCATATATCAGTTGGGTCATATACCTTCATCTGATATGTACATGTGAATGGAACTAGAACACTTCTACTGTATATAACGGGAATTGCCAACATATTTGCTTTGAATAATAAAGAATGGCTAACTCAGTCATCAAATATGGGGTCACGAGGCTTAGTGATGGCATGAAACTGAAAGTGTGTATTCTATGGGTCCACTGACTATACAAGTGATCATCATCGGAATTCTAATTAACCACTGATCTCATGTATATCATAGCAAATGAATGGATCGGGAATATTCCCAAAACTACTCTGCAATCATGGTATCCCCAACTACTATGGATGTAACAACATCTGGCTCTAGCTGGGACAAGTGCTCTAAGGGAGAGATAACTTGAGAACCTAAAAAATCTCTAGTTTACAGAACCCCTCATAAATCAATGAACATGCAACCAATCATTTGATTCATATTCTAATCACACCTATTCCTACGCACATGAAGGAAGACACTACCCGGGCAATACATATGACATAGAAATAAACTGAAATAAAATACTGGAAATGAAATGCTAGAAATAAAATACTGGAATGAAAACCTCTAATCTAAGAATTGTCAAACAATTGTAAGTTATTATTGTAAAGAAAAGTGTTCAAAAGTAAAAGGGCTAGACTCAATGGCCTAAAAGAGTCAACATTGAAAAAATGAAATAGAATCAGAGGGTTCAAATTAAACACACCGAGTACTCTAAAAAAAAAAAAAAAAAAAAACCTATTTCTCAAGCGACCTTATTTAAATTCCTACCTATCTTACTCTGACCAATTAGACAAGTTCNGTTCTAAGTAAAATTATACATCCAATGTAACCACTGTCTAAAAGGGTCAATTGGACTTTCTTTATAGTTAATGATCCAACAAGTCAAAGATGGTCTGGAAGTAACGTGAATGGAAATTGAAACCATTCTAACTTGTTGTATGAAAGTCAGAGAAAGATCTAAATAACGTGGGACTATATCATGTTAGAGATGAGATTGACTATTGAAAACTTCTTCTATCTAAAGATCGATAGGATCATAAAAATTATGCAAGTTTAAAATTGATGAAATAAAATAACATGACACGTAATTCATCCCTCGTAGGTTATCATTGTTTCTCTCATCTTTCTAGCTAGAACACTCAATCATATTCGCGCTATGATCAATGGTGAAGCAAACTAGGGACAAGTTAGATATTAATAAACCAAAAATTGAGACTAACCCCATCTGTTGTTTAAAATTTGAGAAAATATGGAATTGGTCTTTATAGATATTTTCAATCACCCAATCAAAGGAATTAGCAAAATTGAAAGAATTATGTACCAAGGATGACTGAAAAAGGAGATGAAATGTTTTACCATTGACCACTTGGAACTCTAGGGACTCTTCATAAAAAAGTTTGCAAGTTAAAACTTGAATGGAACACAAAACCATACAAGAAGAATTCAAAATCTAGGATGGGAGGGTGGGCTAAAAACATGTATTCTCCTGCTTGTAACTTATGATAATTGACCTTGGAATTTGAGGGGGAAAGGTTTTAAATCAATAATGCTCTCAAATTTCAAAACATGGTTAAGCTCCACATTGTGAGAATAATAAAGGACCACTAATCAAGATCGAGGATTGAGTAAAGGATATTATCAAAATTAAGTGAACCATTCCTCGAGGATTATTTGTAAATAATTGGAATACTTGAGGGTTGTAACAAAGAACACTCTTGGTCAAACTCACTCATAAGTAATTGGTCTTCTTTCAGTTTGTAAGTTTCTGCGGTGAGTTAGGTCTTCATTAGATTTTTCATTATACTCTTTCATTTGGAAATAAAATAAATCGATAAGTTCATTTTTAGGTTCATTATCATCCTCATACATTTTTATAATTGACTCCTCAAATGAGGTTTGCTTAATGTCTTGATCTTCTTATTCTTGAATAATACGATTGGGATTAGAATTGGAACTTTGATCGATTGAACATTGATATGAAATTTCTTCAACTAAACAATGATAGTGGAATTGTTCCTTAGAAATATCTTGGATAGACTCAAAGATGGGTTGCTCAACTTCTTTTTTTTCTTCATGATGATCAATGAAGAAATGATGACAAAGTGTCTCGTATTATTTGATTAATGTTATGTTCAATTTGATTTTGATATTTAGTGTAATTATTCCTAATATATTATGTATATTGATTGATGACTCACTCATAAGTCGATTCAAAGCATGCTCACCATTGGTTCAGGGGAAGAGAAATCGAATTGATAAGGATAATCATTAATTATTTCATCATCATTATCCTGATCATATTCATCAAATTGACCCTCAACATCATAATCATTGGTTGATTTCTCTATTATGGAGTTGTCAATGTTTTCACCCAAATCCTCTCTTAATAGTTTAGTAAACATGTCGTACCCAGTGATGGATCTTGGTGCTAAATGATCAAACCATAACCTGACATTTCCAACTAAGCAATTACCTAGGGCCCACACATAAACATATTCATCGTCAGCACCTCTAACTTCCATATGATCCCAAAGTATTTGCAAATGTTTTTCAATAGATATGGCATCATTTCCATAGAAACGAGGCAACCTTTTAATGTAATCCTTTGGCATAGGGTGAGGTGCCCCATGCATTTCAAATAAGTCAAAAGGAGATGGTTTAGCTTGCATTCTAACTAATCTGGATTCTCTACTTGGGATTTGATTTGTATGTCTAATTGGATTACAAGAATCATTCAACCAGTTTCACTGGTTGTAAGGCCTTAGCTGGGTTTGATGCTTACTAATCATCTCGATATAAGTTCATGGAAAAAACTCATTACATGGATGCAAAAACTAGTGGGAATGACATGGATCATGAGAATTAGGATCATACCCATAATCATGCTCAAAATCATCCTCGTATAGGGAATTTGATCTCCAACTATTCCTTTCCTCATATTGCTCTTTAAGCTTAGTTATAGTTTTATTTAATTCTTTCATGGATTGGAGAAATACGTCTGAGTTCATTGTGATTTATGGGATGGGTTTGCTTCTCAGTGGAGTAGCATTGTGGAGTTTCTAGGTGCAATGAATAATCCCACTCACTGAAGGATAAGTCATTGGGGAAGTAACAAGCGAGAGAGAGAAATAAGTGACTGTAGTAATTTAACGATAGAAAAATGCAGTCATTGAGTTTGAGTATGAATGAAATATAATTCGGAAGATAAACGTGAAAGACTACTTGTAGACACTAGAGGTAATCCTATACCTCCCTGGAAAGGACGCCAAAATATATCATCACTCAAAGTGTAGCTACCACTAAAGGTATCCTATCTAGGATGGTAGAGGTAGGGTAACTAACCAGGTGACTCTGTAAGGGCCTTGTCCACTATTGTATAAGGGTAGTAGTCACATCGGATGGAAATTTGTCGCTTTAGATCAAGATATGAGCAAGATCAAGGGGGATATCCTAACTAGCCTATGAGGGCTAGTGAACCATCTCAAGACACTCTAAAAGTTGAAATATTGATACAAGAGTTAGATTGAATGGATATAGACCTAGGAAATGGATTTGGTGTATGAAGGTTAGAGTGGGTTGAGGAGGCTTAGGCAAAAGAGAAATGCTTCACCTGAAAGAAAAATTACCACAATGAGTTTAGGTGACTAGATCTAGATATATTTAGTGCCAAGGAACAATACCTAAATGCGATCCAACCAGGGTTTAGGAAAATAATTTGAATGTGGACCCAAATGAGAAAAATAAGGGATAAAATTACACTAGGATAGTTGCTTGATGATAGATATGACGGTTTGAATGGGTTCAAGATATACCCAACTGATAGATATGGTAAAATGACTGAAAACCCAAGGAAGAAGAAATGCCTAAATATGACCAGTGCTAGATCCGTGGGTTAATGGGGTCAGTTTTGGTTCAAACTTAAGATATAGGGTTTATAAACTATTTTATACTTGGGATTTAAGTTTTATCACAAAAATATTGTCTGATCTATTAGATCTACAAAATGAGGGTTTTGACTTTAGTGTTTGAATGACAAATGGATAAAGGATTGGAAATCAATACTAACCTTGTAGATCGTATCTGAAAATACTTGCGGTCTCCTAGCTCACCGTTGATTCCTCCACTTAGTTATAATTTCAAACGAGATCTAGTAGATTTGAAGTGAAAATGCATTACTCCAAGGAGAAAGTGCGCCTTCTCCACCTGCAGTTTCAAACTACCGAAGCGAGATTTGAGAAACAAATGAAAGAGAAAATATGCAAGTCATCTAAGAGAGGAAAACTCAATGCATGAATAACAATTAGTTACTTCCTGAAAGAAGAAACGATTTCCCAGAGAGACGATGTAGTAAACCCTCAGAATCTCCCTCCGATTAAGTCACTACCATGCAAAAAATAAATTCAAACTCCACAAGATAGATATCTATAGCATAACATATCCATTGAAATATCTAATCAAAATACATGAAAATCATGTACAAGAACATTCACAAATATTTCAAGATATTTTCAAATTTTTTCTTTATTCCAATATTCTCAGAGCCAAAACTCCATTACAAGTGAAAGAGAGTCTCAATATATAGATCTCTCCAATAAAAAATCCCTAGATCCAAAATTATAGATGGCTAGGATAAAAGTATACAACATAAATATTATCGCCTAATATAATGTGAATATAAGAGGGGACCACTTCCTCAATCCGCCTTAGGGGAGATGTAAGCCATAACAAGTGACTAGGAGTAATAACATAAAACATGGTGGGGACTAGGAGGTAGAATATATCCTTCACTAGTCACACCCCAAATCACAATCATAAGATATAATCATGAATCATAATATAAAGTCACTAAAGTCACTAAAATGTGGCCCCTCAATACAAAGGAAAATGCCCCGATGAAGTGTGAAGGAGGATGTGTGGAACCCATAGATAATGAATATGATGTTAGAAGGTGTAGAATACATCAAAATTATACCTTGGACTAATTTCATGCCAATTCCTTTCCCGAATAGACCATATCGATTTCCTTGCTAGCCATTCTTTATTTTTTTAATATGCCTGAAATATCATCTTGGAAGATAAAACTGCATGTACCTCACTGCTGACCAATCCTGTGGAAAATATGAGTCCAAAAATAAATCTTGGGACATATCAATATGGTACAAATGAGTGGTCATACCACTATGTCCTATGATAGCACCCTAGGAGAATAAAATATGTCTATGCAAATAATAAACATGCCATTTTTGCATGGCATCAAGCAGTTGGAAGATGAAGTAGCCATAATACTCTCTACATGTTCCCGTAACTGAAAACTAAGTGTACCAATGGAATCATAATTTCCAAATCATCTAGGAATGAGTACTCATTCTCCATATCTCCATCAAAAGATACATCAAAAGGTCTATACATGCCCATATAATAATAAAAACAAGGCATGTAAATGCTGATAATAATAAAAATAATGCAAGCCATCACAAGAAACCACCATCTGTAGAATGAATTCATATAATGAACAATGATAGGCCATGCATAAAAATATCACACACTATTGTCCAAAATCATCTTGGAACCTATTGTTGACTTGGTCAAACTAAGTTGACCAGGTCAAAACTGATCAAAATAATGACCCAACTAAAAATATCTGATGTTGCAAGGTTCAAAAGGATAAATCATGCTTCCTTATCTATTTTAGTAGCAAGACTAAAGTATAAAGTGGCTTTTAATTGGTGATTGTAAGCATAAAACATCAATAATTGGTCGAAATCAAAGCAATCAGTTACTCCCAAAAAGAGCCTCGTGTATACTCATTTATAGAATTGACCATTTTGCTAATCATGGATGAGAGTGGGAAAAACAAGGTTAGGCTAGGGAAATTGACTTGACTCTCAACACTGTGAACATCTCGGCTGAAGGAAAAAGGGGACCCACACTACACATGCTAGAATAGATAAGCACTAGGGAATGGTGGTGTCTCATAGATGGGTGGAATGATGAGAATGATTGTACTAGACTATAGACAAGTAACCTTTATTTGCATTTACTTATGGTCAGATTTGCACAATTTAGATTTAATATTTAAACTAACAAGTAACATTTATTTGCATTTACTTATGGTGAGCTCTGCAATCATGGTATCCACAGCTACTATGGATGTGACAAGAGTAACATTCTAAAACATTTCACATTAATTGAACTTAATATTAATCCTCCCTAGAGATGTATTTCAATGTCTATATAGATCCATAGAATTGTCACTTCGTGGGAAAATTCTACAATCGAGGGACCATACTAGGTAGTGACCATTGGGAGCTGTTAGGATACACCCTTGTTTAGTGTACTGCGTTGGAAATTCCTTGCAATTTCGATCTAGTCCCATCTTCATGTGGTACCACACTTGACATTACTAAACCTGGATTTGTTTCCACCTACCTTGCATATATTGGAAACTCCCATTTTCCCATAATAATACACAACTAACAAATAGTCGATCCCTACAACAAGCAGGTTCACAATTTGACGATCCTCCATTTAACAAGAAACTAAAAGCTTGCTACAAGGATTTCACAATTTGACTTTGCTTCCACTTTCTAGTAATTAGATAAGTTTCCCTTTCTGTTGGAAATTCATCTCATAATTTAGCTTGCAAGTATTTCAAATTATGCAATCTTATCCTTATTTCCAAAATTTTAAAGCATCGATATCTATTATATACATGTTGAAGATTTTATTTACTTGATTTAGTGATTGCTTCTTTGATTTAATCGCCAGATATACTGCTAGAATAATTTCCTAGTTTCTTTTATTAACTCCTAAGTTGTTTTTTCTGAAGCAACCATCCTTATATTTTTAAGCGTCTACCTCCCTTGGATTTTGTTTAGGATTTTCCCTAAATAGAAGGAGTTGAGTGTTGTGGTGAAAATTGTACCCAACTTGTTTACTTATCCCCAAGGATGTTACTGGTGATTTGAGATTTTTCTCATGTTCACGTGTGGATCTAGGTCACAACGGGTGTCTTCCTCTCTTTTTATTTCCTAATGATGAAGAGAGGGTCATATTTCCAATTTTGATCCAAGGGTAGATCCAACCCATTAAGGATTTCCATGGAATCCTTTACATCTCTCTTATCATTCACAACATAGCCTCCCATGGCTATAGGGAAGATTGTCCTAATCTTCTTCCTGGATTTTACAAAGTGGAGGTCATCAACCTCCACCATTTGACTTGAGTATTCTTGGGTTATTAATATGGAAACCTATGGGGTGTTGTTTCTATGGAATATAGTCTAATCACCGCGTAATCTGTCTATAGGTACCAGGCCCCCCTTTTCACTTCTTCTCCTGATTGAATGTAGGGTCAGATCTTGGCTAGCATCCTTTTGGGATCTGTTATCACCTAGATTGTAGTTTCCTATAAAAAGGATCATATTCAAGATGGGAACAGGGAAGGAAACTACATCAGATGACCAGAGAGTGCCTCAACCATTGCAAAAGATGTAGTTGTCACACCGAAAGAGGTTGTCTTCACCTTATGCTAAGCCAAATCCAAGAGAAGGGGAGACCCTTGTTGACCTATGATGGCCAACGAGACTAACAAGAATCACACAAACAAAGATATATCTAATGCAAGAAAAGGTGATGTCCTGACTAGAGTGCCCTAGATCCAACAAATACCTAATGGGATGAAATACTTTAGATAAAGGGCCTAGAAGGATTAAGGGAAGTACAAGATACTCAACCAATATGAATACTATCCCAATAGCAGATATTTAATGATTAGGTCTAGAAAAACATAGTACTAGATAATGATGGCCAATTTGCCCTAAATAAAGATTGATCATGCATATGAAGCTAGCTACGAAATTGCCAAAATAATTACTTCTAGCACTCAACAATGCAAGTTTCATGATATATAATCAAATTAAAACACAAAACATGCATACCCAATTCCTCAAACAAACAGACAATGAAAATGCCCAAGGAGCGTGATTTTCCTCTAGGGAGACTAGTTCCTGGAGAGGTTAAATGGAGTTGGAAAGGTACAAAACTTGACTCCTGGGGTTCTTATGACAAAACTAACTTGGGTTTCGTTTCCTGACCTAATTATTTGGTTTTTTTCACCGGTTAAAACCTAGTTTCCCACACCAGCTGACCCTATCCCTTCCTTTCATCTCCACATCTCTAGTATTTATCTCTTAGTTCTATTTCTCTCCACATTTGACATCACGTCCTGATGATGAATCCTGATATGGATTCGAAACGTCGACCTAGTCAACTAATTACTGTGGTTTCTTCGACAGTATTCACAACAAAAGGATATGACTGCTAAATATAGAGTTGTGAAAAATGAGGGTTTTAATTATTTTCTTAAGAATGCTGACTAATGGAAATAAATTTAAACTAAGAGAAAATAGTGTAGGTATTACCTGGATACTTGGTTGATGTCATAAATGCGACACTCTTTCTCTTGTTGATCAACTTGTTGAAATTTTGGTAGAGTCTTTGCCCCGATGATTTTCCCATAATAGTGCCCATGTTTCCTACACAATGAAACAACAATGCCAATTAAATTCTCCAAATAATAAAAACACTATGGAAAATACAAAACATGAAGTAATCAACCTAACAAATGAATTGCAAAAATAAAAACTCCCTAAGATACAACGAATTTGAGGGAGAGAAGCTATGATCTTCGTAATAACATCCTCCTCCAATTTTCCTTCCTGCCACAAGATAGAAACTGCAACGAATGCAAGCAAAATCTATTGTAATCTCAACAATATTCAAGGATTAATATGATGCAATCACTATATATTGACATCACACTCAAGTAACTCAAGTTTTTGCGGAAGAATTTCTCTCTATAGTTGAAATCTCAAGGGCCAAAAGTCCATTACAATGAGCAATATATTTCTTAAATAGAGAGATGGAAGACAAAATCCCTAGCCAAAGAGATCAAGGGATAGGATCAAAACATCATGAATGAGATCAATGGTGGATGATGTCCCAACAATACACATCAAGAGCTCAAGTGGGGGTCGCTATCACCAAGTATGCTCCTATAGAATGTACATGGTACAATGAATAATCATAAGTTATTATGAGTGGGTTGCCATGTGGTTGAACATGAAATCTCAATATTAGGTCATGCATCATTTAAACTCAGTTGCTTAAGAGTTCCAAATTGGTGTGGAAACTAGTTACAATTTTTGCAGGAAATGTAGGAATTGTTTCTATTCACTAAATGAAAAAGAATTGGTAGGTTTATATTATGGAATTTGAATTAATTAGATCTGATATTTTGGAAAGCCATAAATTTATTATGAATTCTTCCACATCTGAATGATATATGGGATTTTTTTATGTTAAAACTATGCATCCTAGTTAGTGACTAGCTACTTTAATTTACTAGTTAAGATTTTCATGACTAGTTTAATGAAGAAACAAAACTTATGATAAACTAACCATATATGATTATGTGAAATTATCCGTTGTGCTAAACATAATCCAATCCCTCTTTTTCTCTAAAGAGATCCCCTATACCCCTCCTTACCCTTAGACCTAAGAGGATTATCTTACAAGATGGTATCAGAGCTCTAGGTTACAACACTAAGGCTATTTGGACCTTCTATTTTATGAAATTTATTATGTTTTATATAATGTTGAAATACTTTAGTGATGTCCTAGCCATTTTGTTATAACCAACACATAATATTCCCAGTACTTGTTAAAGATAGTGTGAACGCTAAACTAGCCTCCACTACTTACTATTGAAGTCCTATGAGTTGTTAAATAGACCATTCATGATAGTAAAACAAAGTATTGTCTAAATATTATATATGTACCCTTTGGCTTTATTGCACATGAGGATGTATGCAGTAGATATATTGTGACCCTTAAATTCCTTGAATTATTTGTTTTTAATTATGACAACGGTAAGGCTAAGTTATGTTAGGACCTTAATGGTAAGAAACCAAGGGGTGCCTCTTTTGAGGTGTTTCTTTATCCTTTTCTACAATTAGGACTCTGAACGATTATGTATAAAAGTGTGAAAAAACCATATTTAAGAGGGTAAATATAAGATTTATTATGATAATATCATGAGGGCCCATTATGCCTTTTGCACTATCCCACGCTAAAACCAAATTTATCTTGTTTACGAAACACTCAATTATGATCTATGCTCAGTGAAATGATGTAAATAACCATCATATTGTGGAGGTAGAAATCTGATTTTGTCGTGACAATCTTATGAAGTCCACTTAGGGATTTTAGGATAGCCACAAGATACAAATACTCTCAAGAATTTCAAATCCTTGGACCAAAGTGTTATACAAATAAAAAGGAGTTGAATTTATGAAATAACAGTCATAAATAATGCCTAGTTGATCTTATTGATTATGATCTCTGTATGTAAGAGAGAGGTTATTAAAATATCAAAATGTTGTATAAAATTTAGGCCAAAAAGACTGTTAGACAAATGTTTATGAATACCAACAATTTCTTTTATATTTATCACAAAAAGGGAAGATCTTCAAAGTCGTTTAGGGTTGGTACATCATCTACAGAATCTGCAAATCTTTTTCAAGTTTATAAACCCTCATTACAACATATTATGAGAAGTAACTATCAAAGCAAATAGCCATTTTTTGTGAGATGAATGCCATGAATGATATCAAGCTAGTCCATATTAGTGCAACCATTGGATCTAATCTTAATATGTAAGAGGATTATTATTAAAATGTCAAAAATTTTGTAAAAAAGGAGGGTCAAATTCTAAGTTTGTTTAGTAATCTAAGGAGGGACGAATAGGCTCATTAAATCAGCAAATAATGATGACCAAATTATCTTTTAATTATGGTCTATTTGTTATACAGTGAAATGAAACTTCTCTGTCCGAGTATTGGAATCAAATATGTCATTACACAAAAGGACACTAAGGATTGAAGTAGCCATAACTTTATTGATGAATTGGATCTTGACACATCTTGTTCACTCCAACATCAACCATTTTTTTCATGAACTCATCATGTATTCACAACTTTTCCTTTAGCAAATCATACTCTATTCGCGGGTCTTCCTTGTACAACCCTCGTATTATCAGAATTCATGAGTTTCCTTAAGGAAATCCGTGAGTCACTCGCGAGATGATCCATATGAACCCATGAATGCTATTAAGAATAGTTAAAAAATAAAAAATATGATTAACTAGGGGTAGTTTGGATCGATTTGGAAACCTACCCAACTTCCCCAACCATCCTAAGCCTCGATTCCATCCTCATCGGAAACTATAAAGAGAGGGGAAGGGTATGAGGAAATGGGAACAACTTTGAGGAGAAAAGTAACGCTGGAGGATTCCATAGAGAGGAGGAGAAAGAGGACTCAGGTCTTGGTTTATAGAGGAGCTTGGTCGGACAGGAGGCTTTGTAATGTTTCCAGATCTCTGATAATAAATATTGGTTTCCTTCCATCAATGTATTGATATTTACTTCTAATGTTTTGAGTATTGATCTAATTTGTGATTTGTTTTGAATACAATCATTATATGTTCATATCACATTTTATATAACAGTAGGAGATACTTTGAAGAAAGTAAATCTTTGTTGCAGGTACTTGAATATTTGAAGCAAGGAACATTGGAGAAGAAGAAGAAAGCTAGGATCAACCGTCATAAACAAGGTACATATTCTCTTTCTCTTAATCTCTAATTTATGTTTGTAAAACCCTAGTTGTCTGCAAGTAGAACACAGTAAGTTGGTGGCCTCTAAACCCCCATCCATAAGGTAGATAATCCATAACAATAGAATTGGAGACTCCGCTGGGGAGTATATTTTGTTTTGGGGTCTCTTATTTTGAAATATTTTCCAGTTTTTGTCTTTCTCGGTCCTGTTTAGGGTTACAATAGTCTTTTTCAGTCATCCTTTGTCGAATCTTTGTTGCGTTAAGTCCCCTTTTCTTTTTTTTTGAAAAAGTCTTGAGGCATTTGCGAGTTTCCTATACTTAGAGTCCTATTTTTCCTGTTGTATTCGTGGGTTTCCTGAATGATAGTCGCGAATGGTATGCATGTTTCCTGAAGTACAATCGTGTTTTCTTATAAAGAGATGTCTATATGCTTAGGGTTTTCTTTCTCTGAGTCTGTTTTGGATGTTTGATTTCTTTTGGGACTTCATACAAAGGGTTCATTGGTATGTGACTTATTGCATTTTTTCATTGGTTTTCTTTTGTAATCCTTTGCTTTGGTTAATTTAAATTGAGTGTGTGTTTAATGCTTTTAGGTCTCTCCTCTTGGCGGTTTTGGTTGGAGTACGAGTAGTTTCTGAATATTTAACATATGTTAATGATTGTTGTTGCTTGTTGCCAGATTACTTTAATATTTTATCTGTTGTTACTTCTTCCATTTTGTTGAACACATTTGCTTTTTGTTTAAAATTTTTTGAGTAGTTTAGTCCAAGTAGGGCTTTCTCAACTTTTTATGTCTTCAAAGTTGGTTTGTGAGGTCTATTTCTGAGTCTTACTAATACATATGATCATAATTCTAGCTTAGACATGTGCATAGCTTGCATTTTTTACTTTCATTTTTGAAAAAATATAAAAACAAATCATTTTAGGTGCATGTTTAGTCTTAGATAGACTCATTTGTACATTTCTTTGATTTTTCAAAAATGAAAACAAAAATTTTCATTTGATTTGCAAAGTTCATTGTTTTAAGTTTTCATTATTTTTTGAAAAAGGAAAAGAGAAATTAAAATGACAATGTTAATTTCAATCAATTTACATCATGCTTTTGCTTTCTAGTTAAGTCCAAAACACCACAAGTTGCGCGACCATCACCCTGACTAAAAAAAAGTCTTAAAAAGAACGATAAATATTTAAAATTAACTAGTAACATTTTTCTTTTTAAGGACATCATCAATTAGCTAGGCTATAGTTTCAAAATAGGGCTATCTATAACTTTTTGAATCTATTCAAATTCAGACATAGTGGCATATCGTTTAGGAAACCCATTTCTATAGGAAGGTAAACTAGAAAGCTCCTCTAACATAGGATTTAAGCACGAGGTCGTGTGAATATTGAGTTGCAGAGATACCCCTCCAATACTCAGTAAATCATAAACCAAGATTGTTGTGCGTACGAGGGTTCATTCAGTACCACCTTTTGGCCCCGTGTGGTTCCTGGTGCTGCTTGAATTTTGGGCTTGTTACCCTGCAAATGCACATCGATCATACCAATGACTGTTCCACTAGAGCTTTCCTGAAGATCTGGTAACCGTAGTATCTTAACTTAGGGTTTCTACACGGGTGACTATGGAAGGTTATTTCGACTGTACCTAAGGCAGATGTGGGAGGAAACCCTGTGCGATAATTTGGGAGGGTGGTTGGTGATTCAACTGATTGCACCCAAAGAACTTGTATCGGAACCCCAGGAAACTTCTCTTCAGTTCTTCACTGGTTTGGTGGTTGGTGATTCAACTGATTGCACCCAAATAACTTGTATCGGAACCCCGAGAAACTTCTCTTCAGTTCTTCACTGGTTATTTCTAAGCCCTAATCATCCCAGACGTTCCTTTGGAAGGCATATCTTTAACCTGATTGGTTGTGATACTTAGGGAAATTTTAGTGGTGTGCTCTTTGGATTTCTTGTGATATAGTATGACCTCTTAGGTGTGTGATTTAAAAATATATAGTTGTGGAGGATCAACATCCTCATAGATATCGAAGGTTGCAAGGCCTTCCTCCACCTTCAGCTGTGGAGCCTCCACCACCACCTAGAAGGCAAAGAATCAACACAAGCGGTTCTTTCGAACTGACTAGTATTAGTGAAAGTCCAGGGGAACCTGAAATTAGGTGCAGTCAACTTCATTATTTGTCAGTAGAAATTGAATACTTTTAGGATGAAGATTTTGCAAGGAACTGCAATTCACCTCTTACTGATTTGAGAGATCATGTGCTTGTTTAAGTTAGGACTTACAGTCAACATGCTCTTGGTGTTTCATCAAGTCTTATCATGTCGAATAATGGAGAAGGACCTAGCCCAATATTAATACCCCTACTTTAGCCATGTCAACCAGTGGTGCAACTCCTCCACATTTAAGTGTGCCACTATCGAGCATACCTAAAGCACCGTCAGTGTCCTTTAAATTTTAATCCATCTGCTCCTTTATCTCTGAGTGCTAGAGTGATTGGACCTTTAGCACTCACGAGTCCTACGATCGGCTCAGCTAATATGGTAGTTACTGGTGTACCTAGTATTCCTTTTACATCTTCTCATTTATTTCAAAATTTTCAGAACTATCCTAGTGGTTCCACTCCTCCCATCCAAGGGTATCCCTGGTATGGAGGACACATTCCTCCATCCATGCAATACCTAGTCCCTACACCTACTTTGGTAGGTGTTTCTGCTGGAAGCTCAAATCCTTTATCTGGATTCAGCTTTCAAAACTCTCCACCCCAATTGAAATATCTACTTTTTCACTATTTGGTTGAAGGTCAATATCTCCAGTTTCAATGACACATGTCTCGGGAGGAGCTAGAACAACCTAGTACAACACACCTCAAGTAAATAACCCTTTATCTTTTGGATGGAACCATTTTAAATACATTGTCAATTCTTTACAGCTGGTGGCTGGGGGAAACCCCAGTCAACCTTATGGAAACCTTGGTGCAGGACCTTCCTCACATCAAGTTCCCCAATACCAATCCCTGTCTTGACCTCGACTTCCTTTTCTAGAAACTTTGAATTTTCCAGACCTCTGGAAATTAATGAACGACCATGTGCATCATGAGCTGACTTGGCCACCAGTTCCTATTAAACTCCCTTGTGATATCCCAAATTTAGAAGGGAAGATCAGAGAGGACCCTGGTGACCATGTCACAAATTTCCATTTATGGTGCTCTTATAACTCATTGAATGATGATTCCATTTGGTTAAGGCTCTTTCAAAGAACTCTTGAATTAGCCACTGTTTTCCTCAAGCACTTTCAACTTTTGGTCTGGTATGATGCCAGTACTGACCTTCTGTCGACTTTTCGAGAGAACAAATCCACCCACATCTATGATCATATTCAGGAGTGGTGAAGAAGGAAGAGGTTTATCAAGCCTAATATTCCTCATGAATTTTTGTTGGAATGGTTCTTGAAATACTTGCTACCATACATTTCAAAGCACATATTAATTTCAGGAGTGACAATCGAGCAAGAGGCCATCCTTAGAGCCCAACAGCTAGATCTTATCTATTCTCAATCTAGGTTTCTATACAAAAATATACCGGATAAGCCAAGTTCTAATACTGACTTTTCAAAACAAAACCCTAGACCACATGTCGATGGCATCATTGGTTCAGTCTAACCACCCACAGTAGAATCACTGGCTAAACAAATTCATGAATTATCAGTGAAGCAATATGCAATGGATGCTACTAAGACTACAACCCCTCCCCTCAGAATGCAGAAGTTTTCAATGCACAATCCACCTTGAAGGGCACTAAGTATTCTGGTGGGAAGAAAAAAGGGAAGAAAAGGAGGGAAACCAAAACAAACAAAATCCCACAAACAATGCTGAGGGGGGAAAGAAATAAAATAAAAAGTTAAATTTCTGCTGCATACTTTGTCAGGAGGATCACTTGACCTATCAATTCCTTCTAATGGAACAAGCCCATAAGTTGTTGAAGCAGCAACATGTTGTCCTTAAGGATCCTTTTCCACAAGGAAAAAATGAAACCTCAAGTGATTCGAAGAATGTTGGGGGCACTTGAAGTACTCCCGCTACCGATCAAAATTACATCAACATGGTCCGCTCCCATACTTTGTACAAAGTCGAGCTAAGAATTATGAAGCATAATCTTTGCATAAATATAAGAAACTTGTTGAGTCATCGATCACTCTTTCAATTGAAAAATTGGTTGAACCTATGCCAAAAATACCAAAAGGTGTTTTCAAGAAGACATACCACAATCCTAATTCAAGGGCCTCTCCCAACTACTTAGTTGTGGAGGATTTATCCCAAACCCCTTGTGCTATATTCACCTTGGAAGTGTTGGAAAGTTGTCCATCTCAATGAAATGCACTTTTGGAAGCCATCAGTAGTAATGATTCTATGAAACTGACAACCAAGTTTGACTTATTTGATGTCAAGCCTTGCTTAACCTTTCACGTTTCCCTCCAAATAAAATTAGTCCATGGTGGAAAAAACATTGGAAAAATTGTCATAAATGAAGGTGCATGTACATGCATGATGGTTGTTTAATGTTGGAAATATTTGGGTTCCCCAAAGTTGGTATCTTCCAACACCTTACTGACCGCTTTTAATGGAAGATATTTCTGTCCTCATGGTATACTGCCTTCTTTTGATATAGAATTGGCAGGAAAAACAATTTCAGTTGAAGTTGAGGTTGTTGAATCCCCTTTGGGCTACAATTTACTTTTTGGGAGGAGTTGGACATATGCCATGTGTGCTATTCTGTCCCTTGTCTTATGTGTTTTGATTTCCCCCCATGAAGGGAAGTCGTGTGACTATTGACCAATTGTCTTATACATGGAAATTTCGTACAGACATATCAGATTCTAATGTTCCTTTGATCGATCAATTGCGTCCAGAAAATGAAATCCTAGGAGTTGGGATGTATGCATAATTAATCAACACTTTTTATTTTCCCACTCCTATTAATTTTCTAGGATCGACTAGTGCAGGGAAAACTGTTTGTACAGTTGTAGATAGGATCGATCCATGGGTTCTCTTGTCACAAGTCGACCCTGATGTTCCCTTGTCAACAACAAAGATAGCTTACCAAGCCTCAGTTGATGCTACTAATGATACCCTCCTGACTCCTTCCATATCAGAGGAGCCAGAGGAATCCTATGTACCTGCATGGGTAGTGAACTCAACCTATTCACGTGATTGCTTAGACATGTTTTTGTCATATGACGAGGAAATTTTGGAGGCAATAATAGGACCTGAGAAATTTTGTGAAGACTTATATCATAAGTCCTATTTCCTACCAGAGCTAAGCAGGATTGAAAGTTCTGAGTTCCATGTGAGATTAAATAAAGGGGTCGATTAACCTATAAATCCTTTGCCAAAGGAAGGAGTGTTCTCTAAAGGAAACATGGCCAACATATCTACCACTATAACCATAAACATATCCACTAAACATGATGTCATGGAGAATGTTTACATCAGTGCAAGTTCTTCACTGGAATAAATTTGCACCTATACATCCTTATTTAAGGAGTTCTTAAATGTCTTCACCTGGTATTACGAGGATATTCCAGGCATCAATCCATCCATAGTAGAGCATGAAATACGAGCATACCCTAATTTTAGATTTGTTCGACCAATGTTGCACTCAATGAATACGTGGAAAGCGACAATCGTCAAGGATGAAGTGGACAAATTATTGAAAGTTGGTTTCATATATCCCATATATTTAACTGAATGGGTATCCAACCCAAGCCTGGTGGAAAATAAGTAAGGAACTATACGTGTGTGCATAGACTTCATGGATTTAAACAAGGCATGTCCTAAATATAACTACCCCACACCTTTCATAGATTAGATAATTGACACGTGTGTTGGTAGCAAAGTATTTTCGTTTATGTATGGCTTCTTGGGATATAATCAGATCCAAATTAAACCCAAGGACCAACATAAAAATGCTTCTATTTTTCCCTTGGGGACTTTTGCATATAAGAAGATGTCATTTGGCTTGAAGAATTTTGGGGCCACTTTTCAAAGGGTAATGAATTTTATTTTTCATGATATAAAGCATATTGTCGAACCTTAATTATATGACCTTTCGACCCATTCTAGGAAAAGAAAAGATCATTTGGAGCATCTATGTTTGGTGTTTTAAAGATGCTGACATTATAAGATTCGCTTAAATGCCCATAAGTGTGTATTTTCTATTGATTCAAGGCGGTTTCTAGGTTTCATAATCTCTAATAGAGGTATTAGGGTCAATCCATTAAAATTCGAGGTGATTATCAATCTTCCTACTCCTCGAAATATACGACAACTTCAAAGTCTACAGGGTAAGTCTAACTTTCTTAGACAATTAATTGTGAATTATGCTAAGATAACGAAGGGTTTCATGCTCTTGTTGAAGAAAGACACCCCATTTATATCGGATGAATACACCTAACAATCTTTCAAAGCCTTAAAGAAAGCATTGCTATCAGAATCACTGCTACACCCACCAAAATACGCAAAGGATTTTATATTGTATCTGGCTACATCGGACTCTATGGTTGGGGTAGTTTTAGTTCAGGAGGATGACAAGATACAAGAACACATAATCTATTATCTTAGTCGGGCATTGGTTGGAACTAAACTTAGGTGTTCACACGTTGAGAAGTTGGCCTGGTAGTAGTTTATGCCGTTCATAGGTTATGTCACTATATATTACTCAAGACAACTACCATAGTAGCAGATGTAGATACATTTCAATATGTCTTATCCCAACAACTTGTTGGAGGAAATTTCAACAAATGGATTGTCATACTCCACGAGTTTGATTTGGATTTCTAGTCTACTAAATCGAAAAAAGTATTTAGTTTTCGCTTAACTTGTCTCTGAGTTCCCTAGCGATGAAGTTACAATGGCAGAAGACAAATTGGTTCCTGATGAACATATCTTCCTAATTTCAGCCAACAATCCCTAGTACATAGATATTCTTGTATATCTCCAGACTTTGAAATGTCCTGCTTCCTTCTCAAGAGAGGAGCGATGAAAGTTGAGAATAGATGATAAAAACTACCTCATTATCGTAGACACTTTGTATAGGAGAGGGGTAGACTCTATCCTATGTCATTACCTCACTCATGAGGAGATCAAGTTTTTCCTAAATTAATATTACAGCGGAGCATGTGGGGGTCATTTATCTGGGTTAGCAACAGACCATAATATCTTACGTGTTGGTTATTTCTGTCCCGCCATCTTTAAGGATTGTGTGGATTCAATGAAACATTGTCATCCGTGTCATATTTACACCAGAAAAATGCGGTCACATCCCACTCCTCTACATCCCATCTTCGTGGTAGGACCCTTCACCAAGCGAGGGGTAGATCTCATGACCTACAACCCAATATCTATTGGGGGGCACAAATACATCATTGTCGTTGTAGACTACTTTACGAAGTGGGAAAAGGCAATGCATACCTTTAAAGTCGATGGTGAGATGATAGCTTATTTTGTTTTTAACCAAATTATTTCGAGGTTTGGCATCCCAAAGCAGATTGTCACAGACCATGGCAGTCACTTTCAAAACATAATCATGACCGAGTTGACTACGTTCCTAGGGTTTAAACAAAACCACTCGTCTTCCTTTTACCCATAGGTGAATGGCCAAGTAGAAGTCGTTAATAAAACATTAAAACCCATTCTAAAGTAGAAAATTATTGCAAGTAGGTCAAATTGGCATATTATGTTGTATCATGCCCTTTGAGCATATCAAACAACAGTTAAGACAACTACATGGTTCTTCCCTTTCCAACTCGTTAATGGAGTGGAAGCAGTTACACCAATTGAATGTGAGATACTACCACCTAAGATTGGAATCCATGTGCTACCTGATAGTTCAAACATAGAGGAATGTTTGTTGCACCTAGAAAACCTATATGAACAACAAAGAGATGCGATGACAACAAACAAAGCACACAAATCACGGGTCAAAAACCAATATGATAAAGCGGTCAAACCTAGGCTTTTTTTTCTAAATGTGATCTTGTCTTGGTTTATGACGAGGATAAAGAACCCCTGGGAGCAGGAAAATTCAAATCGATGTGGTTAGGATCGTATGGTATGTATAAGGTCTTAAATAATTATGCTTATGAATTGGTTGATTATGACGGGAACAAGTTGTCTGAGCTCCGAAACGGGCTCTACCTGAAAAAATTACTATTCCTAGTGCTTATGCTTTTTCTTGTATTATGGTTATATAACTTTGTAAATAGTTGTCACTCAATTAGTGTTTCTTAATGTAGACTTGGTTTTGTTTTAGATGTTTGTGGAATGGTTTGTAGGATTCGCTGACGACGCAAGCCATCACACTTGCATTCTGGCTTCATTCACTTGGGTCATTTATGCCCCCATATGACCAATAGTTGCCTCAGGAGGCACTTGCTTGGGTTCTGCAACTAAAAATATGATTGAATACAGTTTTGTTATTGATCTCTTGAGGGATGTTATTGCGCATGGCATTGCTTGTCTGGAAGTTAGACTAGACTCCTAGTTAGTGGTCTCTTAGCTTAATGGAGTGTACAAGGTGAGACATCCTACTCTATTACGCCATTTTTTTAGAATTAGGTTACTTGAAAGACATTTTGAACACATTGTATACATTCCCATTCCAAGGAACCATAACAAAATTACTGTTGTATATGCTAATTACATCTTAGATTGGCATGTCTCACATACATTATAAGAAAACACATAAAATGGTACATAGAAACACATGTAAATAAGTTGGTATATATATATGTAAAATATGTCCATATACATAGAGTCCTGGTTCATATATCCAGTAATAAGTACATCACAATACAAAATAGGATTATAGTCCATCATGGTCTAATAACTATGGAGGCTCTACAGCCTCGACAGCGTTCGCCACAGCCTCTCGGTAACAAAGAACAACCCTAGACACCCTCTGCAAAAGGCGTAACCAGGAGGGAAGTACCCCCACTACATGCTCCTGCATGGCCATGGGGATCCTCTCCATCCTAAGTGTCAGAACATCGTGGGTAATCCTAGCTAGCTTGTCGGCCTCCACAATCTAAAGCATAGTTTCATCATCGTCTCCATCTATCGGTCGCATGTAGGTCCTGCGGTGACCATCTGGCCTAACAGGCCTAATATATGCGTCATAAATTATGATTTAGACTCGCATACATATGTAAAAACAAAATTTTCATAAAAATTTAGAAACATGAAAATCAAAACTCACCCATCTCTCCCCATGCACAATTTGGAGGGAGAACCAGCTCGGGATCGTCACGGAAATCCAAACCTACATAAGGGAACTACTCGAGGTCAGGAAGTTTCCTACCCCACCATGCATAAAATTCATCATCAAATCCACCCCGAATCTCGCCACCACCTTGACGAAGAAACACATCACCCCACCTTGTGAGCCTAGGCTCACGTGGAGGAGCAGGTGGAAGTCTCACCCTAGGGCTCAAAGCAGGCACCTAATCAAAGAAGAAAGCTTCCAAAATACTCGAATATCCAAAGTTTTTCTTCTTTCCCAACTTGCAATCAAATAATTTCTTCTCCATGTTCATGACTAGTCCATTTGACCAGTCAAAGACCACATTCTATAGACACTCCACTGCTAAATACATGTGGTTCTACATAGCTAGATGTAATGCATGTGTACCTACCACACGGATGATGGTACTCATAATAAATTTCAACAGGAAACTTGTTATCTGGGAAATTGGAATATGTCTACCTGACTTCTGCGTAGAGGGAAGGAAATAAGTGTTCATGTAAACTTACACACTGAGTGGGTCACCCCCACGTCCAGTGCCACTCAAGATCAACGGTGCTCCCTTATGAGACAAATGAGTAATAAAATATATGTCCTCAGTATTTATCTAAAGTGTTTCACCCTAGAGATAAAATACATCTTGTTCGGGATCCCATAGTTGTACTAGAGATTCCAATAAATGAACTTGAGCACGCATGTTTGCGGTGCGGAAAAATTTCAACAAGCCACATCTTCTAAGGGAGTTAAAGGTCATTGGATTCCCCCAATGTTGCTCTACCCATGTCTTCATTTCCCCTCTCCCTCCATTCTAACATGACAATTCATGCAAAATATCGTTGTTTGGCCACTGTGATTCATGAATCAATGAACCCGTGGTCCTTGGGTGGTTCCCTTGCAACCTTTCCAAAAGCCCCAAAATTGCACAAGAAACTGAAATAAAAGGCATGAAATGAAATCTAAGGATGAGATGATCTACCTGCAATTCACGGTTTGAAGATCCATCCACCGGTTGGCTCGTACAAAGTGTTTAAAATTCAAGTATATTTTACCACTATATTAGGTTAAAAATCAAATGACTTATTTTTTACAAGCCAAATGAACTATTTATAATAAAAAATTATTTTTTTTACCCACTTTAACATAGTTTGGTCATTTTTTTACTATTTTGACTAATATTGGTTGGTTTTTACCTAGTTTTGCAGCCGTTGATAAAAATTGGAGTACATTATCCCAACATATAGCATAGGATATGGTTCCCCTTGCATTCTGCATTGATACCTTGTTCCTTTGCAAACCCTAGGGTATCCTTTATTATCCATGGACTGCAATCCACAACCCTCTTTTTCTTCAAAAATCATTGCTTTTCCATGGATTAGATCCTTATGAACATAGGTAACCCTAGTTATAACACTTTTGTTAATAACGATACCCATGTCACTTGTTTCTAGGTGTCAGGGGCCTTTATAGTTGTTTATGCTGAGCCTCATATTCTCTATCTTGTTGACTACCCTTTCTCATAAGGCTCCTGTCTTATGGAGTTATCTTCAAGCCCTGGTTTGAATCCTTAAAACTAATTAGATAGTCGAGTTACTTGTTCTTTCAGACTCATTAAAGGAAATGAAGGATCATCCACATCGGTATAAGTTTAACCCTTTTTCAGACAATATGGATTATTTATGAAAAATGAATACTCTAGTTCACTGTGACTAGAAGAGTATCTTTCGGTATAGAATCATCTCTTGTCCGGTCCTGGAGGACTAAATTTACGGAAAAGGAACCCTTTTGAGCTCACTTTTTCTTTTTTTGTGCTCTGGATTGAACCATGAAAAATAATATGAGTGTTCTTGATGTCATTGTCATGCTTGTTAAACTTCAATACAAAGCATCGAGTTTATTGTTGTTTGTCTCATACTCGTAACTAAATGGAACAATCTGAGTGATATTCCCTTCCTTCACACTCATTAAACTAAGGTTGCATGCTTTCTTTTGAAGGAACATCGGTTTGGTGATGGTTTACCCATTTTTCGGACCTTAACGACTAAGTACGAAAAAGGTATACCTTATTTCTTTGGAACCTAAGAGAGTTCTTCTTTGGATTTTTTTATAATTTTTCAGACTTAGGAGACTAACTTTACAAAAAATCACCCCCTAAAGTCTTATTTGGAGTTTTCAGACTCTCAAAATTATGAAAAAATAGACGAGCATCAACTAATTTGGGCTATTAAAATCCACGAATCAATTTTATATCAAGCAATATTCTCTCGTTTCTTCAAGCTTGCTAAAAAATGAAGAAGGACTCAAGTTTAATTTCTTGGACTCGTTAAAATTTAACAAGGAAGGAAGGAAGGAAACACATTATTTTGTATATGGTCTGGAAGAAATTCCCTTGAAAAAAGGACTAATTTGAGACTCCCATTACTCATGCTTCAGTTTTTAACTTCTCAGTTCAACTCAGTTTTTCGATTAATTACTCCTCCACTGTTTACTTTTCCTAAGTACATGGGAATCAGTTGATGTCTCCTACATTACAGATAAGTCTGGTTATTGAAGTTTAAAGATGCCTTGGGTCATCTTTGTGTCGTGCTCACTGTTTAAGGATCCCTATCCTCTGTTTACCTTGATTCCGATCATTGCCATCTCTGAGATTATTATATGTACAACTTTCCTTATCCAGTCTACTAGTTACTATGATGAACTATTGAAGGATTCATTTCCTTGCTTTTCATATTTGGCTTCCAATCTACACATACTACGAGAAGAATACCTAGAGTTTCAAGTTAGTAACTCAGGATCCACTTCACATCTTGGTGGAATCCTCTCCATTGGTTGTTAGTATAACCTCTTAACTGATATTCCAATGGTATCCTTCCATGTTCGACTTCAATCAATATATTCACATGGTAGGATTCATACTAGTTTCTATGGATTTGGACGAAGACCTTAGGTTACAGCCTCTATGGCCTAAGTTGTGCAAGATTGTTCCATGCTTGTGGGCACTGTTTCAGCAATTCAAGATCTATCATTGTACTCATGTGGATATGATACACCTTTGTAAACTATACGTGGCCCTGTAGCCCATATCATATGATGCATCTTGTAAAGGAGCTAGTGTTCGTCATTATTGAACATGGAATCCTTAATGATGATTTTGTATAAATGACCTCGGTTTGTATGCTTCAGGTACTTCTCTACAGCCTTGAATCTGAGTCCTCTGAATAAATATTGTAATGTATTTTGACCATCCTTACCCTCTGACCTCATACATTAGGGGGCATATGTTATGCAGTGAAATGGCAATTCTCCGTCTGAGTAATGACATGAAATATGTTGTTACACAAAAGGACACCGAGGATTGAAGTAGCCATAACTTTATTGATGAATTGGATCTTTGATACATCTTATTCACTCCAACATCAACCATTTTTTCTCTTGAACTCATCATGTATTCGAGAGTTTTCTTTAAGAAACTCACGCTCTATTCGTGGGTCTGCCTTGTACAACCCGTGTATTATCAGAATTCGTGAGCTTCCTTAAGGAATCTTGCGAGTCACTCGCAAGATGCTCCATATGAACTCATGAATCCAATTAAGAATAGTTAAAAAAATAAAAATACGATTAACTAGGGGCTGTTGGGCTCGGTTTGGAAACCTCACCATCTTCCCCAACCATCCTAAGCCTCTAATTCCTTCCTTACCATCAACTATAAAGACAGGGGAAGGGTATGAGGAAAGGGGACCAACTTTGAGGAGAAAAGTTATGCTGGAGGATTTCATAGAGAGGAGGAGCAACATGACTCGGGTCTTGGTTTGCAGAGGAGCTTGGTCAGATAAGAGGATTCGTAATGTTTCCATATCTCTGATAATAAAGATCGATTTCCTTCCATCAATGTATTGATATTTACTTCTAATGTTTCGAGTATTGATCTAATTTGTGATTTGTTTTGAATACAATCATTATATGTCCATATCTCATTTTATATAACAGTAGGATATATTTTGAAGAAAGGAAATCTTTATTGCAGGTACTTTAAGATTGTAAGTGAGTATCATCGGATAAGAATAAGAAAGCTAGTATCAACCATCATAAAAAAGGTACATGTTCTCTTTCTCTTAATCACTAATCTTGCTTGTAAAACCCTAGCTGTATGCAAGTAGAACACAATAAGTTGGTGGCCTCTAAACCCCCATCCATAAGGTATATAATCCCTAACAACACTATGACCCTCAAAGGAATATTAATAACCAACAAAATAAGGCCGCTTAGGGAAAGTGTAGCATCCATAAGATAAAAATAATCATTTATCAATTTGCAAGCCCTCAAAATGGAGATATTATAAATTTTAATAATCAACTTAAGTGGGCGGATTTTAAGAAGGGAAATAGGGTTTAACTTTTGCACAAAAAAAATCTTTAAAGGAAAAAATTTAGTCTTATATTGCAATGCCTCTAATGTACCTAAGGAATAGAGTAGGCACACTAGCTCGGAGACAAACAAGAAAGACTAGATTCTCTCCACTAATTTCAAGCACCTGAGCAAATTTCCAAATTCTCTCCTAAAAAACATAGGGCTACAATAAAACTAGTATGATATGAAACATGCACCTATAGGTATGCAATACATAAATCATAAATTTTTATATTCCATACAGTCAACATTGGCACATTCTCTCATTAGAGGAAATTTCAACTCAAAATGGGCCTTTTAACTTTTATTCAAATTCCATGTCATCATGTGTTAGCCAATGAAATTGATTTAAATTTGAAA